>JAQZBX010045537.1:0-21015 GCA_029593785.1 Cabassous unicinctus | reverse complement strand
AAGACAGCCGCTTGTAAATTTGATCAATTTAGATAAGCCAGACAATGAGTGACCCAGTTGAGTTTACCTCATTGACAGAATCACTTAGAGACTTGCTAGATATTGATTCATTTGGGGTGGGACTAATGTAGGCTAAATTGTAAATCTAAATTTCAGAATAAGTGATACTGAAAGGTAAAAGAAGACATCTTGTATAGTTTCTCACCAAATGCAGGAATCTCCTCTGTAGCATCCTTAGGGTGGTTTCCCCATTCATGGACAATTAGAATGCTTGACATCAAGATAGATTTGACCAGGATGCATATAACATGGATGAACCTAAAGGACATTATAGTAAGTGAAATAAGCCAGACACAAAAGGACCAATATTGTATGGTCTCACTAACATGAACTAAATACTATGGGTAAACTCAGAGATAGACCCTAGAATATAGGTTACTAGAAATAGAATGTGGGTTGAGAATGGGAGCTGATGCTTAATGTAGTATTATTAATAAGGTTAATTGTAAATGTGTGTAATGAATAGAGTTGATGGTAACACATTATAGTGAGTGTAACTAACACTGCTGATTTATAAATGTGATTGTGGCCGAAAGGGGCAGTCTGTGGATGTAAATGTCAATTGAAAGGAAGCTAGAGAATAGCCTAGGGTATGTATAACATAGTGATTTCAGTGGTGGATGAAGATCCTGGTTAATAGTATTAAATATAAGAATACTCTTCTTTTACAAAGTGCTAAGAATATGGTGATACAAGGGAAAATTACAACTAATGTAACTTATGGACGAGAGTTAACAGTAATATTATAATATTTTGCAGCAATGGCAAGAAGATATTTCAGTTCTAAGGGACAACAGTAGGGCTTATAAGGGGGTATGGGATTTTTCCTTTTGGAGTCATGAAAATATTCTAAAATTGACTGAGGTGATGACAGCACAACTCTGATGAAAGTGAGAGCCACTGTGTGTGCACTCTGAATGGATTGTACAAGGCACGGGGCTGTATAACACAGGGACTCCAATGGTGGAAGATGGACTGTGGTTAACAGGACAAATATGAGAATGTTCTCTCATGAGCAATAACCAATATATAGTGCTAATGCTGGGTGTTAATAGTCAGGTGGGGTGGGGGCAAAGTACACCAAATGTGAGCTGTGGACTATAGTTAGTAGTAGTATTTTGACGATGCTCTTTCATAGTAACAAATGTTTCACAGCAATGCAAATGGTGATGGTGGAGAGAAGTATGATGATAAACATGCTTGTTTTGTGAATTCACAACTTTTACTATATACTTATTGTTTATGTATGTTCATGTATGAATGATATACTTGAATAAAATTTAATTTTTAAAAAACGGGATAGATTTGACAACAAAAAGAAATATTTTACATAGGTATGGCCTTCCTTAAATTATCAGCCCATCAACCCTATGAGATTTTATTCTTAAATGGTAAATGGTAATTTAAAATGAAATATTTATAATTAATTTTCAAAATTAGGGCAGTTGAGTATGATTTTTTTTTAAATGTAGTGAACTCAGCATATAAAATGATATTCTTGGCTTTTTTCCCTTTATTTTTTCCTTTAAAGAAGGGAGAAGAGAAAATCCACAACCAAACGATCTTTTAAACGATTTCCTAGTAGACCACAACTTTCACATGGGTGAAGGGACCATTTCTTTTTTGCCACCCAGAGATTCCTGGGAGGCAGGAAATGTTGTCTTAGTTGTCGTCGTATGTAGAGTGGGCCTCAATAAATGTCTCGTGTTTGAATTGATAAGTGAATGGCTTCATTTTCCCTCTCAGTTTCATGCGTTTCCAAGGCCCTCTCATAGTAAATGCATTTGTACTCAGGCACTCATAAAGCTCAGCTGATCCCTGACCTCTTTTAATTAATGCAGCTATAGTCATGTTCTCAAGTTACCAAGTCTGTTTTGAGCAGAGGTAGCATGCGATTCTAAGAATCACAAAGGTAAGAGTCACGTGGGTTAATGTTTTCCTACAAATTAATGACCTTTTTTTTTTTTTACTGTTTCTCTGTGTGTGTCTAATTTCAATAGCTTGATTATGTTAACTCCAGAGCTGTCCAGCTTGGTTCTCTCCTCGTCCGTGGCCTCACCACTTTGGTTTTGGTCAACAGTACATGTGGCTTTCCCTTGAGAATGAATGATTTCATGCCCTGGAATATATTTGATGGGAAGCTTTTTCATCAGAAGTATCTGCAAGCTGAGAAAGGTTATACTGTGGAGGTTCTTGTAGAACAAAATGTGAGTCTTTTTTTTTTTTTTTTTTTTTTTTTTACTCATTTAACACACTCAAAAATGATAATAGTTTTGAAATCAGTGGCTCAAATGCATCATGAATATTCATAGTCCTTTATCGGACATCAAAAAACATCTCATCAGCAGTGCTGTCTGCCCTAATGGTTATTTTACTTTGGAAAAAGCAAGCGTGTTTACCAGAAACATCCCATTTGAGAAGGAGCATATTCCCAGGCTTTAAACATTTACACAAACAACACTAAGGCTGCTGGTTACATTTTTAAAAATAACTGCTTTCCTAATAAAGGATTGTATTAGTCCATAGAATCAGAGCCACGTGATCTGAAGCATAAGGCCTCGGCGTCAACATATCTAATAGCTTGTGCCATAATAACTTAAATTGGGCTCAAGACCTTGAAATTTCTGCTTAGGAAGGGTGAGTAGCAGCCCACCCAATCTGACACATTTTGAATTTTTCATGTATTTTTAATCCTTTCCCCCTTTTTAAGTTAAGAAGTAGTGCTTCCTGTAGAACTGTTTCCACAAACATCAGACTAATTTAATATGAATAGTTATGATTTATTACTTGAAAATATTCCCTAAAGGCTGCCATTTTAGTTGGGGACGTTGGCTGCTGTTCCAGCTTTATAAGTACAATTGCTACATGATTCCTGGAAGATTTCCAAGTAAGGCCCCAAGCCAAACGCATTTGGAATGTATTTTAATATCCACAAGGCATGGGCAAGACAGCTATGAGCTAGTGAGAGAGCATATTGGTCTGTTAAGATAAAGTGCTCTAAGCTTTCATATCAGATAGAAAACATTTGGTAATGTGTTACCATCACTATTTCTCACCAAAAAAAAAAAAAAGAGAGAGAAGTATATCCAAGGTTGTCATAAGAAATTAAGTGTTCAGAACTTAGAAGAAGCCAAAATTACGTAGACACAGCGAAAGCAGAGTAGCGAGGAAAACTATTCCTCAGATTTGGCTTGCTACTGTAGAAGTGATGGAAGGTCAAAGTAGACCAGCCCTACTGGTCCACAGTCTATAAATCGTCAATTTTGGATCTATTTTTCTTCCTATATCTAATCTCTTGACCAAGTACAAAGTGATTATAAGTTGACTCTGGCTTTAAAAAATTCAGGCATATAGAATAGAGTGTACAATCATAAAACAAAAAGCCAGAAGGAAAGAATGAATTCTTATTCCTGTATCTGCTGGTGTTTCATGAGACTTTGGCATGACCACTTAATGTTCTTACAGTGAAGAAGAATTGAAATAATAAGATAAATGCATAGACTTTTTTAGGTAAGATTGTGCAGTAGTAACCTAAATTGTCACAATAGAATTTGAAGGTTTTTTTTAGAAATGATTATCCAATCTACAGAAGACAAAAGAAGAATGTAGCTGCTTAATGGTAAGGAGAACATTAAGTTTCGAAGAGCCTCTTGTTAAATTGTAATGTGGAAGGAAAACTGTACCGCTGCTCTGGATGGGGTGCAAAGTGGACAGCCCATTAGGTTAATATCCTTGGAAACTTTTCATTCATGTAATTAGTATCTCTTGAGCTTCTGCCACTTGCCGGACACTGTTCTGCATGATCTGGATTGAATGAAACGAAATTGAGTCTCTTTTGACAAAATGTGTAGCACAGCTTTGATGTAAATCTGGGTCTGTTTGCAGAGAGCTCAGCTGACCAAATTCCACAGCCTGAAGACAGCCGTTTGCAAGGCCTGCGTGAAGGAGAACAGACGGATTCTGACCAGACAGCACTGGACTGCTCGCAACGCAGGTTGACAGGAATTCCGTGCTTAGCTTCACTGGTTAAATAAGTGCCTTCCAATCACCGTCAGAAATTCGCCATAATTCCTTCGTGTGGCTCCTTGGTAAAAGAATACCAAGAAGGAGCAGATAAAATTAGAAGAAAAAATAAAATTAAAATGATAGGACTTGGTTCAGTGGTTTAAATTCTAGTCTCATTAGGGAAAAAAAAACTCAGATAGGATTCACATGTTAATCAAATAGTTAAGAACTCTTTCTCTGGGTAAAGAACCTACCTTTGAGGATCCCTGGAGTACAGAGGCTGCTTATAGGGTTTGTTTATTTTTAAAAGTTTGGGTTTATTTCTTTTCTTAATAAGGGTGTATTAGAAATATTTAGTAATAAAGAAAATAATAGAAAAGAAAATATAAATGACCTTGAATTCCATCATCTAAAGATGATAAGTGTTATCATAGTAAAATTTTTTTTGCCATATTTTTCTGTTTTATCTCCTAACTGTGATTATACTCTCTGCAGCTTTGTGTCCTGCTTTTCCATTTTGCACTGAGCTTACAGGATAATCATAATCAAATTAATACAATTCTCCTTAAGCAATGGCCACAGTTTCCACCACTAGAGGTACCATGTTTACTTACCAGTTCCCTTTAGAAGAACTCTTAGTTTGCTTCCAGTTTTTCTCTATTCACAATGCTTTTATGTGCATCTTGGTGCAGAAAGCTTTTTCTTAGTTTCTAATTATTTCCTTAAAATAGTGTACCATAATTCATAGAATTACAGATCATAATAGAATTTTATTTCCAACTTGCTTTCTAAAAACCTTTTATCCTTATACCTTCACCAGCAGTGGTTGAGAGTTTTGCTTTCATGGCACACTTTCCAGCATTTAAGGGGTGCTGGTTTTGTTTTTTACTAATTCGATAGGGGAAAAATTGTATCTCGTTGATTGGATGGGTTTTTTTATTATCAGTGAAGTCGATTATCTTGTTTATTACTAAGTTTTGCATTTCCCTTCTTTTGCTTACTAATTCATGTAGAGTAACTATGTTAGTAACTATACCTACAATTGCAGTGGCCACATTTTTTTTCTTGGTAGACTGAAAGACCTTAAACCAAATTCCCACCCACCAGAACCTTCAGGAGCTCTTCTTGGCACTAGCCTTCCGTTTCACCCATTCCATTTCATTCCCAGGAGGCTTTGCGGTAGGAGGTCAGTAAACCAGCCTGGGATGTGCCCAGCTCTCTGTCAGGCATCGTGCATGAGAGCCGATGAGAGGAGAGCGTGTGCGAATGTCTAAAGGGATTTCAAAACAGTGAGAGGAAGGGTTGGATCTTCTTCCCCTTTTCCCAGTAGTAGCAGACTTGCTCTCAGCTCCATCCTTTTCTACGTCCTCTAACTTTCTCCTTCCAGCTATAGATAAGTGGGATTTGAGAACCCAAAGCAAAAATTTGTTAGTTGCAAAATAAATGTACATTTTCTCCACCTTGCCTGTTCCCTTAATTGGCTGGAAGCCTGTTAGCCAGCAGTCTACCCTGTAAATAAATACAGTATTGCAGGAGTGCCGTTACTAATTGAGATTGTTACTAAAACAGTGACAAGGCAGCATGGAAACCTTCAAGTGGCTGGAACACAGGCTCTTTTTAGTTAGCAAGAGTTCCCAGGGTTTGAAGGCCTCAAGCTTCTCTCTGCATTTCAGAAGGCAGGTGGTCATGCCTCAAAGCACTGTCACCGTGGATGTGCAAGCTTTGTTTCAGAGCCCCAAGGTAGCCTGTGGTTCCACAGTAGTGATGGGTTTTAGTGGAAAACAGCAGTACAGTTCCTTTTGATCTTTATAGCAAACTGTATTTAACCACTTTGTAATAGAATTCTACGTACAGAAGGGCAGAACGTGTTGATCCTATCATAGTATTCCAAGTTAATGAGGAAGCCTCTATTTCCAGAGATAGGATGATTCAATAAGATCATTTGTGTGATTTGGAAACTTTACTCTTTTTGGCCTCAAAGCCATTTTTTGTCACAAATCTAACTTTAAGGTTATATGATTCAGCCGTCTCAGTTTGCAGAGACTGTACACCCAAAGTAACTTGCCCAGTATTAAACCAGTTATTAGCGTAGAACTTAGACTAGAACCTCAAGGTCTATTTTTTGGGTTTCTTGTTTCATTTTAGCTTTTGCTTTTTAACTTTGTATTGTAATATACATATATATATATATAAACCATTTTCAAGTGTACAATTCAGTGTTATTAATTATCTTCACAGTGTTGTGCTACCATTGTCCACATCCATTATCCAAACTTTTTCATCCCCTCAAACAGAAACCCTGTACCCCTTAAGCAGTAACTCCCCATTCCCCTGAACCTCTGGCCCCTGGTAACCTGTAATCTACTATCTCTCTCTGTGAATTTGCTTATTCTAGGTATTTCATATCCACGAGATCATTCAGTGTTTGTCTTTTTGTGTCTGGCTTGTTTCACTCATCATGATGTCTTCAAGGTTCATCCATGTTGTAGCATGTATCAGAACTTCATCCCTTTTTACGGCTGAATAATATTCCATTGTAGGTATATACCACATTTTGTTTATTCATCCATTGTTCTTTTGACTAAACTATATATACACTTCTTTCTTTGGGAAAGTAACTCTTCTAGCAACAGGGTAGATTTCTAGAAGTATCGCCTTCTGTACTGCTGCCAAAATTTTGACAGTTCCCTTGGTCACACAAACTGAAAAGCTAGGATACTGGGAACCATCCTACTTTAATATGTGCTTAAATGTGGGCCCATGCTAAAAACTATTAAGTGGTAACGATTTGGGATATCAAATAATGTGTCATTACTCAGTGTTCTGAGGAATGAGTGCTTGTTTTATGTGGTGGCTTTGCTACCTTACTCTCTGTCACCAAGTTTTCAAGTTCACGATCGTGAAGATCTCTAATGTTGGGTATTTTGGGGGATTCAGGGATGGGTCAGATATAATCCACATGCCCATGAGTTCACAGTCTAATAGGAGAGCTAAATAATGAGAACAAACAGCTTTACTATGGCCAGATATGTTAGGAGCTCTGCTGGCACTACAGACAAGCAGTGCAGAGGCACAAGCGATAGGAATATTCTGGCACGGACATCATGGAAATTCGAATGAAGAAAGTGGCGTCTGTCCTGGGCCTTGAGGGCTTCGTAGGCTTTGAATTTGCAGTGTTGTGGATATGGGCGTTGCAGAGAAAAGAAACAGCTTGAGCTACAGCAGAAGAGTCTAAGGGGTTTCTGGAAAACTGTCAGTAAGATTTGAGTAAATCATAAGGCTCTTAACTAACCACAAGGGACGATAAAGCCGGAAAGGTAAACGGGATGAGCTATGGGAGGCTGTTGACCGTCAGGTTAAAGAATCTTCACTTTTTTCTCTATAAAAATTGGGGATCCTTTGAAGGTTTTTGGGGTGACATGCTCAGAAATATGCTTTTAGGAAATAACTACCAACAGTGTAGGAAAATTTGGAGATAAGGAAATCAGTTCAGAGGCCTTAACCTAATCACCAGATCACGATGGGTTAACCTAGAGCAGTGTCAGTGGTTGGTAAGAGAACAGTAGTGGGGGAAGTAGCTAGTGTTCTTGCACAAGTTCACATGTTCCGTCTACTCCCCAGGGTGTCTTTTCCTAAGGTCACGAGGCTCAGCATATATGGGGGTGTATCACGCAGAAACTGAAGCCACCCAGCGTCCTTCATTCTCTCCTTCACACTCTCAGCACTCATTGTCTTTACCACTTCACTGATAATCAAAACCTTTTCTGCCTTGTAAGCTCTGTGTCTTTAATGGGTATTCATCTCTTATATTTTTAATCAGTTTTCTCTCCATAAAGGAAGAGGAGCCATGTCAGTTAGTTATTAAAACAATAATAGAGAGTAACATGGAGGAATGCCGGGCACGGGGCTAGGAGCATCTAGTGACAGCTTTCCTGGGTTCAGAATACCTGGGCATCATTGACTGCCTGTAGAGCAGTGGTACTCATCTGTGGCAGGACAGCTGGCAATCTTGGACTTGCTTCTTTGTCGAACACCGTGGAATATCAATATGTTAAATAAAAACAACTCACATATTAGTATTACTTAATCAGATCTTCTAGTATTAAATTCTGGTAGAGACAAACAGTAGAAGGTATCAAGATTTAGGAATTTATGAGAGAAAATCTAAAATTAGAAAATTATGTATTAATTAAATTTTTGGAGAATTGAGAGGAAAGAATGCCTTAGTTTGGCCCAGGAAGTTCCCAGGGGCATTGCTGGGACTGCTTTAGCTCCTTACCCAAAGCCCAGATGAGCAGGTATTGGATCATCTTGCTCAGAAAGCCCTGCTGGCTCCGTTCTGCAGTGGTTTGAGGTAGAGCCGCTTCTGCTCCCTCTGCCCCTGGAGAGGCAGAGTCAGTTGACTGATGATAATTGACTGTTGAGGGGGCCTGTTTCGAAGGGAAGTTAATAACACTTCCCTGTTCTGGTACAGTGTTTTTCAAAGTCTACTCCTCTCATCACCAACATCAGATCCTCCTAAGATACATGTGTCACTACTGAACCAGAATCTCCTTTGCTGTGGCCCCTAAATGGGCATTTTTCATGAGTTTGCCATGTGATTTGTAAGCACTCTAAGAGTTTGAAAATTGCTGACCCAATTCCACCTTGCAATCTTGATACACTCTTGAACATAATGTATCGTTTAGGATGACATTTGATAACCTATTAATGTGCTAATTACATGTTCCCACAGCGAGATGGGGAAGACAAGGCTCCAGTTACCAAAGAACAGGCTATGGGTCTGGTCACTCAAGTGGACAGTACTGGCGAGACCGAGGATCAGGTGAGAAAGTGAATTATTGGACTGGCACTGGACCTGCCCTCAATGGCACTGCTTGACATTTTCTTTCATAATGATGTGCTTTTATCATGGGGATTTTGCTGGAAACTGCCTTATATCTGTTTTGTAAATAGTTGGTGTATTTATAAATAAATAAACTGTATGTCAGATAAATGTACTGATACATCTTAATTTTCATTGCTTAGTGAAATGGAGACAGATAATTTCCATGCTTGATGCTAATCTGTCTCCGCTACTTGCCGTTTTATTTATTCTCTATCAATCTCTTCATCTGTTCAAGACAGTTTTTTACAATTTAATCAATGGAAGGTTCTTGTGAGGGTTATATGCACATAATCTTTCTAATAAAAAAAGCACCAGTAGTAGCACTCTACTAATAGCGTTTTGATATTTGCCATGACTTGGTTTATATACCTAAAAGCCTTACAGTGTAATCTGGGAAAAAAACAAATCTTTCACTTCTTACAAACGTAATACAGATACCTGGTTTTAAGCTGAATTTAGTAAACAATAATTTGCATTTTAAATACATAGAGAACCTCACATCAATATTTAAGCTCAGATTCCTTACACTTTCGATGGCCGAACTTTATAAAGACTTTCAAATTACCTAAGGTTTATAATTTTATCCTTTTAAATTCAAACACACCTTTCTTTTAATTTTTTTTTTTTTTAACTTTTGCAACCTCTAAAACAGATTTCACAAACTGTGCAAGTTATTAACTAAAGCACAGTAAATCTTTGGCATTAACCAAACTGACATTTCTGGGTTTGACTCTTTATGAGCTGCCATTTCCTGTAATAGTTTGTCATTTTGCTGAGGCAGGAATTTCAATGCAGGCTTGTGTGTGATAATAGGTCACTTAGTGGGCAGCCTGGTGAGGGCTTAGTTCTTTCCTCTTGTTCTGATAGTAACCATTTTAAAGTGCCAGGGTAGAATTGACATATTTAGTAAACTAAATAGTTTAGTATAGACCAGAGTTTGTGGTGAATATTTTTAAAATTCCCATCCCAGGGAGAAAGAAACTCCATAAATACAGATTTACATTTGCTTTGGAAAATATTCTCTTGAAATAGCTTAACCTACAGGGACTCTACCCTACCAAATCATGCCACCAAATGTCATCTACAGCTTCCATATGTTCTAATTGAACATATTTAGTAACATTCCACCACTCATAATCTCTAGTACAGTGTAAGCATAAGGATTACTTCTACTTCTTTGCCAACTAAATCATTTGAATATTTATGCTAGAGCAGTGTATCTGAGATTAGGGCAAAATACGTTCTTTACATTATTTCAAATATACTTGAGGGGTGGATGTGGCTCAAATAGTTGGGCATTTGTTTCCCATATGGAGGGACCTGGGTTCGATGCCCGGGACCTCCTGGTAAAATAAAGAAAAATATAGAAGGCGTGGTGCATCAGGCTCCACTGAGCCACGCAGCAGGATGATGACATAACAGGAGAGTGACACAAGGGGAGAGCCAAGATGAGACACACTGAAGAACCAGGAACTGGGGTGGCGCAGGTGGCAGAATTCCTCTCTCCCACATCGGAGGTTCCCAGGATCAAATCCCAGTTGAAGACAGGAGGAGAAGGATGAGAAGAGAGGGCAGCAAACAGACACAGAGAGTTGCCCAGCGAATGGACACAAAAAAACAGCAAAAACGGGGCAGGGAAGGGGGCGGTTAAAAATGGATAAAAGTAAAATAAATCTTTAAAAAAAAACAAACAAACATATACTTGAGATTGCTCATCATTTAGAAGGTACTGCAGTTAATCAGACAAAACAACAAATAGGGAACCCCGTAAATGATGGCAGACTTTTTGTACTGTGGTGGTTTGAAACTGTGTATGTACCCCCAAAAAATGTTCTTAAATCTAATCCGTTTCTGTGGGTATAAACCCATTGTAAGGAGAACCTCTTGATGGGGCTTCTTCAGTTAAGGTGTGAACCACCTCATTCAGATTGGGATTTAATCTTGTTACTGGAGTCCTTTATAAATAGGATAAATACAGAGAAAGAGAAGAGAAAGCCATGGAAGCAAGAAGGGAAATCAGTGAAACCCGGAAGGGAAGGGAGAGACCATCAGACACTACCATGTGCCTTGACCATGTAGCAGAGGAGTCAAGGGTCATCGGCAGCTGGTCTTTGGGAAGAAAGCATCACCTTGATGAAGTCCTGATGTGGACATTTTTCTCAGTCTCAAAACTGTAAGCTAATAAATTCCCATTGTTCAAGCCAAACCATTTCATGGAATTTGCTTTAAGCAGCCTAGGAAACTAAAATAGATTTTGGTACTAGAAAGTGGGGTGTTGCTATTGCAAATATTAAAAATGTGGACATGGCTTTGGAATTTAATGGGTAGAGGCTGGGAGAATTGTGAGTGTGCTTGATAGAGAAAGACTAGAGTGCTTTAAGAGACATTGGTAGAAATATGGATGCTAAAGGTCTTCCTGAGGGCTTAGAAGAAAATGACAAGTGTGTAAATTGGCAACTGGAAGAAAAGCCATCTTTGTTTTAAAGTGGCAGAGAATTTGGCAAAATTGAGTTCAGATGTCAAATGGAAGGCAGAATTTTAAAGCGATGAGCTTGGATATTTAGCTGAGGAGATTTCCAAGCCGAGTGTTTAAAGTGCAGCCTGGGTTTTCCTTGCAGCTTACAGTAAAATGTGAGAGGAAAGGAATAAGCTGGGAACTGAACTCCTGGGCACAAAGAAACTAGAAATTGACGGTTAGGGACATTCTGAGTTTCTGGAGAGCGAGTCCCCAGAGGACAAGGCTCCATGTGAGGGTTTAACTGAACAACCATTTGCTAAAGAAGGTATGGCTGAACATGGAGCCGGTCGGTCATTTCAGTGGAAGTCAGGATTGGAAATGCAGTTATCCAGGAAGGATCTGTGGAAAGTTCTTTTGTCTGATGGTTTAGACCCCTTTGTACTACATGCAAAACCAACATCACATTTTTGTGAGTTCTATATGAATAGAACCACTGCCAGCCTGGACTAAAAAGGACAGAAAAGGGACAAATTGAAGGGAAAAAAATCACTTCAAGGGCAGGACCATGGAAGCTGAGGTCTGGACCGAAACATCTTCTCAAGCCAAGAAATCAGGCCCACCCGGGTGTGTTGAAAGATTGAGTCTGCCCCGACCCTTGAAGAGGGCAGGCCTTCCACTCCATTCAGGAAGAGAGATACCACTCCAGTTTTCTTGGATGCCGTAGGAATTGCAGAGGGTCTGGCTGCCTCCCCAGTCCTTGAATCAGGTGGACCCTCTACCCTGGGGATTGTAAGAGTCTGGCTGTCACCCCAGTGTTTGAAGAGGGTGGAACCTTCACTCTGGTGTTCAGGGCGAACATGGCCTCTGAAAGTACTTGGAGGGGGTGGGGCTGTCACCCCATCAGGCCCAGAGGACAAAACATCATTCTCACATCTTGAAATCTAACAGAGTATTAGATTGTTTGGGACCTGTGACCCCTGTTTTCCTTCTAATTTCTCTCTGTGGAAATGGGAATGTTTATCTTATGCCTGTCCTTCCATTGCATATTGGAAGGGGGTAACTTGTTTTCTAGGTTCCACAGGTCCACAGATGGAGCAGAATTGTGCCCCAGGAGAGAAGACACCCTTAACCAATTTTGATGAGACTTTGAACTAAGTATTGTTACTGAGATGACTTAAGGCTTTTGGGATATTGTGATGGAATGAATATATTTTGCATATGGAAGGAACATGTCTTTTGGGGGTCCAGAGGGTGGAATGTGGTAGTTGGAAGCTGTATGTATCGCAGAAAAATATGTTCTTAAATCTAATCCATTCTTGTGGGTGTGAACGCATTGTAAGTAGGACCTCTTGATGTGGTTACTTCAGTTAAGGTGTGAACCACCTAATTCAGATTGGGACTTCATCCTGTTACTGGAGTCCCTTATAAACATAAGGAATACAGAGAGAGAAAAAGAAGAGAAAGCCATGGAAGCAAGAGGCTGAGATCAACGAAACCCGGAAGAGAAGGGAGAAACTAGCAAATGCTGCCATGTGCCTTGCCATGTGGCAAAAGATTGCCAGCAACCCATCTTCGAGAAGAAAGCATCACCTTGATTATACCTTGATTTGGACATTTTTCTCAGCCTCAAAACTGTAAGCTGATGAGCTCCCATTATTCAAGCTGGACCATTTCATGGAATCTGCTTTAAGCAGCTAGGGAACTAAAACATATACTTACCTAAAGTCATATGGTGAAACACACTTCTATGGAATATTGTGTCATTATTGCTATTCTTTCGCTATTTTAAATAAAGTGTCTGGGAAGATCTCAGGGTGATTGAAGTGAGGCCCTAATGGAAGTAAGGTCCACTAAATGTCTGAGGGGAGAACCATTCCTGGCAAAAGGAATAGCAAGTATGAAGGTCCCGAGCCAGTAGTGTCCTTGGCATGTGTGACTGGAATGGCGTGAAGAAGAGAGAAATTAATAGGAGGCAGGGTCAGAGTGTTCGTAGCAGGACCAGATCTCCTGAGGTTGCATAGGCTATTGTAAGAACTCTGAGGTTTACTCTAAATGAGACTTCACGGTGGCTTGACCAGGGTGATTGCAGGAGAAGTGAGAAGCAGCCACAATCTGAATATATATTCTTTGGTCACCAGATTGTCACTTAAAGTGACATTAATTCTAGAGTTTCTCTTCATATTTATGTTGAACTATTTTATCAAAGAGATGTTTTTCTATTGAAAAGCAAACAGTGTCAACTAAACCTCAGTAAAGCTGTTTTAAAAAAATAAAACAAGTGCACACAAACAAACCAGAGCCTGATTGTGTAGACATCAACTAACCAACCCTATGAGAAGCCCATGTGCTTAAAAGCCCAGGTCCTTCGCAAGGCATCACCATCATCCTGGCGGAAATTTTCTCTGGTTGCAGACCAAGTGCCTAGAAGAAATGTCATGAATGTTGGTGTATTCTTTAGAGTACAACAGATATTACAGGAACGTATTTAAATTAGACAAAGAGAGCCTGTCTTCCTTGGATTTACAGGAAACAAAGAGCTTTCTTCACATTCTGCTGTAAAGAATATTAGTATCTGGAAATTTCTCCTTCTTGTCCATATTATAAAAAATAGAGTGACTTTCCTTAGAACAGAATGGTAGACTCCTTAGTCTTTGAATTTCTGTATAATTCTACAGCCAGATCATTTGGGTAATCCAGTAATCTTGGTCCGTTATAGCCAGGGTCACTATTGGTCTTGTCAGAAGTCCGGATGCCATTGTTGTTGTCATCTTTTTCATTTGTCCAGTGTGGGTGGTAATTGGTCCGTGTGGCAGGTTGAGATGAGGCTGAGAGATCTTCCAGTAGTATATTATTGAGTGCTTTTCTCCAGTTAGACTCAGGAACTTGGTGTCGTTCTGAAAAGAAAGCAAGATCCAAGTTTGGAGATAAGCAAAGAGGAGGCAGAAGGACAAGGAGAGCAAGGATGTTGAGGGGGCTGGTAAGAGAATGGTTGAAGTAGAATCCCATTGGGATTAGACTAAAGAGGAAGAAAGTAAAGTAGCGGAAAGTCCTGAAGAAAAGGGAGCCTTTAAAGACTAGAGCTGAAGAAATGGTTGAGGGAGTCAAAAACAACTGATCTAGAAGGGTTGGTGCTCAGCAGTTGATCTAGTAGGGTTTTAAATTCCAGAAATGGTACAAGCAACAAAAGAAACAAGAGATAATTTGGACTCCATCAAAATGAAAAACTTTTGTGCATCAAAGAACATTATCAAGAAAGTGAAAAAAAAAAACAACCTACAAACTGGGAGAAAATATTTGGAAGTCATAGGTCTGATAAGGCCTATGAATATATAAAGAACTTCTATAACTCAACAACAGGAGGACAAACGACCCAATTTAAAACTGGGCCATGGACTCGAATAGACATTTCTCCAAAGAAGATACAGAAGTGGCCAACAAGCACACGAAAGGATGCTCAACATCATTAGCCATGATGGAAATGCAATCGATAGTACAGTGAGAGGGGAGCAGATGTGGCTTAAGCAGATGAGCGCCTGCTTCCCACATGGGAGGTCCCAGGTTCGGTTCCCGGTACCTCCTAAGGAAAACAGAAACAAACAACAAGCAAAAAAAACAAACGTAAAATCCAACTCAGGGGAGCCGATGTGGCTCAGTGGTTGAGCACCACCTTTCCACATACGAGATCCTGGGTTCATTCCCCGGACCTGGTACCTCAAAAGAAAAAAAATAAACACAGTGAGATATACTGCCTCACACCCAATTGAATGGCTATTATTTAAAAAAAAAACAACAACAAAAAAACAGAAAATAGCAAGTAATCGCGAGGATATGGGGAGATTGGAACCCTCCAACGTTGTTGGTGGAATAGAAGTGGAATTTTGGCACTTCCTCAGAAAGTTAAACCTCGACCCACCATCTTACCCAGCAATTCCACTTCTAGAAATTGAAAACAGAGACTTGAACTTTGTAAACTTTGTAAACAATTGTTCATAGCAGCGTTATTCATAACAGCCAAAAGATGGAAGCAACCCAAGGGTCCATCAGTAGATGAATGGATAAACAAAATGTGGTCTGTCCATACAGTGGAATATTGTTCAGCCATAAAAAAAAGATGAAGTTCTCATACATGTTACAACATGGATGAACCTTGAAAGCATTATGTTGCGTGAAATAAGTCAGACACAAAAAGGACAAATATTTCATGGTTCCACTTATAAGAAATATCTAGAATTGGCAAATTAATAGAGATGGAAAGTAGATAAAAGGTTACCAGAGGCTGGGAGAGGAAGAAGGGGTTAGGGGAAGTTATTGCGTGATGGCTACAGAGTTTCTGTCTGGGGCAATAAAAAAGTTTGGGTAATGGAGGGTGGTGATGGTAGCATGACATTGTGAATGTAATTAACACCCCTGAATTTGTGCACTTAAAAATGATTAAAATAGTCTTGTGTATATATGATACCACAATAAAAGCATTAAAAAAAAACTTCCAGAGATGCAAGAGTGCTAGGAAAAGATACCTCCTGGGGCATGACTGAAGGAGTAGGTCAGCGAGAGGGAGGAGAGAGAAGGCTGTTTTCTGCAGGAGCCCTGAGGTGGTGTGTTGCTGTCCTCGGGAGCTGCTGAGATGGGTTTGAGTTACTGTAGAGAATAAGCATGCACTCCATAGCTGGCCCATTTTTTTTCCCAGGAGTACTCCCTTCAGCTTATAACAATAATATTTTAAATATCTAGTGAAGAATCAAGGGGAAAACCTGGAATCCCATGCAGAAATATTTTGGTATATTTCCTTCTGATGTTTTTCCTAAGTCCTTCAGTTAGTTTCCTTCACAGACACACCAATGAACAAAGATCCCTGCCCCTGTGGCAAACCTGCTGCTCTCTACCTGGCACACGCTTTCCTCCCCTATCCTCCTGGATAACCTTTTTCACCCTTCAGGGCTCAGCTGGCATGAGGGCTCCTCAGGGATTCGTTGCCTGAGCTCTGAGCCCTGCGTCCCCACGACACCCTTTTCTTCTCGTTACACCCCTCCCCACTGTTCATTCACTTTTTAATATTTCTCCTGCCTCTCAAAGAGAATGTGGTTCATCACTGAACTGGGTAATCATTTGGTGCCTTAACAAATCCATGGCTCAGTGAGTGACCGCAGGCCACCTAAGACATGTACCCTGGTTTTTGTTTTTCTCTAACGTGTATTCGTTTAGATGTTGAGAGACTCTCGAGCTATGGTTAGGGTTGGCTAAGGTGTTGGCTTTGCTGCACCCCGTATGTTATACGACGCTTACCACACTTCCCCAGTGTTTTTCTTTTCAATTCAGTGCAGACATCTGTAACTATCAATTCCTGCACGTTTCATTTCTGACATGTATTGTTTTAGGATACCATTTACATATATAATAAAAACCAAATAACCAGAATTAATTTGCTGTTCTTCTAGTCCCAGAAAGGAGCAAGAATGATTGTGTGGCTAGTGCAGAAACAGATTGTAGAATGTGCGCAGTTTAGAAAAGTCGCTCCAGGGCTTGCAAATTTTTTATTTAACATAGGATTAAAACATACAGGATTCCATGATAGCTAATCCTGTCTAGTAAATGAAATGTGAGGCAGAGAGAGCAGTTTAGACGTCCGTTTCTCTCACGTCATTATCAAATAATGGTTGAGTGCAATGGGTTTCTCCCATGGCTGTGGCGAGTCAGCATAGTAAACTCCTCCAAGAACCAAGAAGTGAGGAGAGTCAGACTTCGTCTCTAGTCCTGCACGTTGGGAAGCTTCAGACAGAAAATATTTCTCATTCCAGGTGTAGGGTTCCCCCCTTCCTTATTGCCAACATGACCATTGTACATTTCAGGAGATGGTTTGGAATCGAGGGCGTGTTTGCCAGACCTGGGTGCAAGGCCTAGAGAAGCATCTTTTTGCCTCTTCTCTTCTGGTCACTTAGGAGCAATAACCGTAATGGCCTCAACAGCTAGAGCCTAAAATCTTGGCTTCAAGGCCATGCCCCAGCTCAACGAATAGATCCTTGAATTTGAAGGAAATCTCTACTCTATTGAGATAGAATAATAATAGTAACATACAAGTCAAAGGACGATAATGCGTGTGATCACTTGATCTGGAAAATGTAAGAGTAAAGGCAAAATTGAGGGGTTAAGTGCTGGGTTAGTATCAGATTTAAGAGTTTAGGAATGGGGGTGGGTAGAACTAAAAGATTACTGAAAGACAGTATATAAACGAGGAGGATAATATGTTTCATGTGCATTTTGCCTTACAAGGGGAAATGTTCAGAAAAAGGTCACTGGTAGGGCAAATGTGTTTTCTAATTTCAGAGATTTCTCTGTAAAGTATATGTTCATATATGTGTGTGTGCATGTATATCGTCTTTTATTAGGACTGGAATGCATTTTTTAAGATCAAGTAATCCACTTTTTCAGTTTTAATTACTGTGATTGTATTACATCATCTTTACCTTGGCCAGCATGATTTTTGCTGGGTTTTGCCTACCTTTAAGTCCTATTTCGATATTTCATGAAGATACTAAAGGACAGAATTAATAGGTAGTGCTGGTAAAATAATTAAAAATGCCTCCTAACCAAAGTATTCAGTTACTGTCAAAGCTTTCCAGAGTTTGAACCCTGGCTTGACAAGAGTTGAGGCCTTTCCATTTTGGCCAGGTTATGGGCAAGTTAGACAGTAGCATCACAAAAGCTGTAGGACCTTTTTGACCCAGGGTTGCCTTTTTATAGAGCATTTTGCTTGCTGGCATTGTGTAAACTAGGGAGAGTAGAAAACTCTCTCCCCATAAAGCCTGCAAACGGGGGAGGTGTGACCCTCACCTCACTAAGGTGGTAAACATCAAAGCCTTCTTGGAACTTTTAAAATGCTAACGTTACTGAGCCCTGCAACCTGGAGAACAAAACAGCAGCTAAAGTGTGAACATTTTAACCTTTTCCTTGCTGTTAGAATACCTTTGCACAGCCCAGCTGGTGAGAAATGATGTGCTAAATTCCACAGTCAGTAGCTACAAATGTGCCTGTGGTTTCTTCAGATTTTCACTTCTCTGTGGTTATAAAATGGCCTCTTATTATCTGTGACAACAAGCATGGGGGCAGAGATAACAAGCGTAATTGAAATCCATACGTAATCTGCAAACCTCACGTTGCTCTTCCTTTAAGCTTCTCCTTTCACCCAGCCTTTTGCTGGAGCAGCACAGTTGATTGATGCATGTTTCCCTCCTCTGAGTCCTTGCACATCTTCTGGAAGAGGTGTGAAGGGCCAAAAGGCGAGCCACAGGGGGAAGATGACAGCACAAGAGAAGTATATTGCATAAAGAGTCGAAGGAATGTTAGAGTCACAGGCTTCTGCCGTGCAGAAGAAAACTAGGAGCAGGGGATATTTTGTAGGAAAAAAAATTTTTTTTTTGCAGTATGAAATACTGTCACCCTTTTTACTCATTCCCTTCATCCCAGCCTTCCCTGTTTACCAAGAAGGCAAAAAATGGCCAACTGCATTGGGGGTTGGAAAAGAGAAGCTCTGTGCTCAACTGTAGAAATAGCCACTCATTTGCTTTTTCCCGTACTTGGCAAAATGTCTCTCTATGAGCCATCTGCATATGAATTTCCATTTCCAAAAGTCATTGGCAGTAATAAACGTCTAGATATAATGCAGATGGTTGGAATTGGTGTTAAGAGGAGCAATTTTGACACTGTTTCCTAAAGGGAAAAACTTCCACTAACAGCACTACCTCTTAATTAATTGCTTCCCACTTTAATGGAATAATTATAGAACAAAATTTTAGTGACAGGTGGCCACAACTGAAAAGAGAATAAAGTTCTGTTCTCCAAATACAACTCAACATGTTGTTTTTATAAATACTTAGAAATGTGCAATTTTTTCCTGTTTGATTATTTAGAGAGATTTAATTCTTAGTTTTGGTTTTCACATCTATTTGGTACAGGAAGCAGACAATATGAACATGACCAGTGGAGGAGGTATTCATCGTCTTCTGGGTAAGTGCAGCACTTCTGAATAAACCAGTTTTATCAAAGACTAAAAGGAAACATCTCCCCTTATCACATAAATGTTTCATATCAAGTGCTGAGCTTTAAAAGGAGTTCAGATGTTAAATCCTACTGACATGATTTGCAGACCAGTTTGCTTCCACCAGAAAAACACTGAGAGAAAAAAGTATGCAGACTCCTGGTCTTATCAATTCCAACCCAGGAAAAAAAGGAGAAAATAACACTTGCCCACCACCAACTTCAGTGATACTGAGTCGACATTTCCTAAGTGCTCTGCGATCTTCAAATGTAAAGGAGCTTTGTAAATTCATTCTCTAACCTCTTCTGGAATTTAGTTTGCTAAATGAACCTTATTGGAATGTTCCAAAGTCTGAGGAGTTTCCTAATATTTCTGGGCTGCCTTTTTAGGGTGCATTTTAAGTTGCGTAGGCTACACCCCTGTTGCGGGTTAAAAAGCTAACAAATGGTTTGACAAGCTTGGTGTCAATAAAGTAATATAAACTCCTTTTATCACCAAAACTCAGCTGCCTGTAAAAGAGACTACTGTCGACAAGTCCTGACAACATTAGGGGAGGGACAGGCAGAAAAGTAAGGTATTAATCTGCCTCGTGTGAAATGTAGCCCAGATAATCGTTACTAGGGAGAGAAGAACGTCTTCCAGCTAGCAAAAGAGGCATAGCCACCGTCCTTGCTCGTCTTACAGCAGGTCTTCCAAATACGTAACTGAATTCTTCCAGAAATGGAGATGTGGAAATTGCACTATAAACGTAGCCAATTCATTTTCATTCTGAAAACATCAGTAGTAGTCGTATCCTTTCCGTTATCCAGAATACCCCTTGGCCTTAGAGGCAAAGAGAAGCACTAGTTTTTTAGGTTCCTTAGATTTAAAGGAGGACTTTAGAGTTATGAATTTATTTTAGTTATACTAATATTCTGGAGGGGAGTAAAAATGGCTTAAGTTTTTAAGATAAATTGTACTTTGCTGAGAGTAAAACAGAAATTATAGCTGTTTAACTTTCTTTATATAGCTTTTGCAGCAGTCTGAAAGATACATTTAGATGTGTGTCCTAAATAATTTTAATCAAGCCAAAAAAGCTAGATAATTAAGATAAAAAAGCTAGATAATTAAGATATAGAAGATCTCAGAATAATACCATAATTCCAGATATCTGCAAAGAAATTAACTGGCTTTTCATAGTTCCTTGACCATAAACCACAATAAGAAATAATGTTTTATATCTCAACCTAGTTTACATATATCTACCAAAGTTTGAAGCCAAAGTTTCATGAAACAATCCCCATTCTTAATGTGTGTGATACACACCAATATTTGCTATACTACTAACAAATAAATGCCGGTCACAATTCACTGAAGTGATTTCATGACCTGCTTGTGGGAATTTGGAAAACAATTTGGAAAACACTGCAGTACAGAATAATTCTTTAAGTAAAATATTATTACAGGCTTTTCTTGATAGCTTCCTCCTCCAAAGTAAAATAATCAGAATAATACTGCCCAATTTTATCTATTGAGGAGAAAATCTGTAAGACGTCCAAACCTAGCTTGAAAAAAACAGGAGGAAAAAAAATA
>JAQZBX010045536.1:0-21055 GCA_029593785.1 Cabassous unicinctus | reverse complement strand
GGGGGCTAAAGTCATGCTCATTCCCAGAAGCTCTTTGGATTCCATAATAGTTGCAATGAAAATCTGTCAAGGCTTGGAGGGCACCGAGTCAGCGCTTCAGGAAAAGAGTGGACAGCAGTGAAGGGAACCAAAGCGTCAATTACACTGGGGACTGGAGCCTTTGAAAAGAGATGGTTTAATGAAAAGATGCTGTCAAGAGCTAACCGTGTGGAGGGCGGCCTGACTTCAGCTGTTTTGCTCCCGGTCCCATCCTTTGCTCCTTAGCCAGGGGCCTCTGCCCACTCCTGCATGCCCCCGGACCTGGGAATGAGCCCCTGCGGGTCTTGAAGGGAGCAGCTGCAGCACTCAGAGACACAGGCCGGCTTCCTGTGGGGCCCCTGCCCCGTTTTCCAGATTGTCTCTGGATTCTTGATCTGTGGTCCCTCTGATGTGTCATCCCCCACTTCCAGGCTGAATGACTTGGAGAAGACAATGCAGCCACATGAATTTTATTTTTTTAGGTACTGGAGCTAGGGATTGAGCCCAGGACCTCATATGTGGAAAGCTGGCACTCAACCACTGAGCCACAGGAGCTCCCCTGAGTTGATTATTTCGTCTGTTTACTTGTTCCTTTTTTTGTTTTTAGGAGGCACCAGATAGGGGACCGAACCCAGGACCTCCCATGTGGGAAGCAGGCACTCAACCACTTGAGCCACATCTGCTCCCCAACATGTACTTTTTATAGCATAAGTGATTATTTGACCAGGCTGACTTTTAGCTTAGAATTGCAGTTTTAGTGAGTACTTACCTTGACAAGTAATTCTTAATTTACTCTTCAAACAACCCTTTGGTGGGGTTCTATTATGACTCCCATTTTACAGGTGGGGCAACTGAGGCACAGGGAGATGAAATTACTTGCCCTCGGTCACACAGCTAGTAAATGGCAAAGCAAGGATTTAAATCTAGGCATCTAGTTTAGAGCCGGGCTCTCCATACTCTTCTCCCATCCGACCCTCCTGACTGCTCACCTGGTTCTTGATTCCTGGACCCGGCTTTAGCCCCAGGGACTTCCAAGTCTGGCCAGCTCCCGGGCTCAGCCTCCTCCCCTGCTCCCTGCTCTCCCCAGCCCACACCTTCCTGGGTTCCGGAGCTGCTGCCACCTATAGGCCCCATGTGCAAAGACACCTGAGCCCTAATAGAGCCTGTACAGCAAAGGTCTGCCCTGCGGAATCCTTGCTCCAGTCTATCACGGTGGCTGGGAGGAGGCAGAGGCCTGGGAGTTTTTGTCTCCTGGAGAAGTTTGCATCTGGCTACTCTACATTAACAATCTGGACCCCACAAGAAAAAAAGGGAGGGAAGGAGTGGGCTGTTATAGTGCACGTAAGTGGTGGGATGCATTCAGATTAGCTCCAAGGAAGAATTTATCATCTGGGATGAGTCAGGCTTCCAGTACAGTCCTGCCTAAAGACAGAAATTAATTGAATGCAGAGAGAATATTTCATGTTTCTGTACTATCTTTTTTCTCTAGCTTGCTAAAGACTTTAATAGCTGGGCCATAATCCAGCTGGAGGAAATCTATGATGCTATGAAATGTTCCCATGCTTGAAAACTACGATGGACACTTCTCCTCTAAGTAATATATACAATCAGCATGGATCAGCAAGGGACCAAGAGAAACGAGACCTCGTGTTGATAAACAGATTTAGAATCTGCAGCTGAAACTCAGACTCAGCTGCAAAGCTGGGTGATGTCTGCCAAGGAAACTGGTCTAGTCAGAGAGAATGGACACGTCTGGAGATGTGGGTTTTATTTCTAGACTTGCCACTGGGTTGCTGTGTCCACCTCAGTAACAATCTTTGGGCCTGATTATTTACGCAGAGAAAGGAAAAAGAGAGGCGGGAAAAGAGAATGAAGATGAACTTGGCAACTTCTAAGAGGCAAGTATTGCACAAGGTGCTTTACATAAACTACCTCCCAAGTGCCCTGGGTGGCAAATATCCCTATTTTATAAAGGCCAAACTGGGCTCAGAAAGATAAAGATACAAACCCAAAATCGTATAGCCATGACGTGGCACAAGTAGAAGGCAAAGCAGCCACAATGACGATACTAATGATGACTAGTGACAATAAGAGTTAACATTTACGAAGTGAATACTGTGTTCTGGACAATATATTGTCTGTTTAAACCTCACACACACACAAAAAAATTAGGTAGGCATGATTAACCCCATTTTACAGATGAGGAAACAGAAAACCAGGATCTGCAACTTCCACCCAGCACCAGCTGCCCCAACGCCTTTCCTCTTCATGCCGCTGAACTGCCATGAGGTCTGATGGTATCGTGGAGTGGAAAACATAACATATTCCCCTGGAAGAAAGTGGCCCTTGGGCCTTCTTTTGCTTCCTTCCTGAAGTGGACCTCACTCTGGAGGGAATAGTTCCACAGCTGCCTTCTGACAACACCAATCGGCACCACAGCTTTCAGGAGGGCCGGACCGCAGCTTAGAGGATCCCCAGCCTGCATCTACTGGCATCCCCGGGTGCGTGGGATGGTCAGCCAGGCAGGGCCACATCTGCCCGGTGACGTGCTGCCAGCAACTGGCATTTAACCTCTGCTGCTGAGTTGAAAGCCCAGGAGCTGGTGTAGGTTCCTTTTTTCTTCCTGTGTCCCCAGAAAGCTGGAGTAGGGGGTTTCAGAGGTACAGAGCACAGCTGGGGAAAGTCCTGGTGGGGGATTTAGCAGTGACTGAGGAATGGAAAAATAAGTGAGAGAACGAATGGGAGATGAACGGTTGAGAAATAGAAGGGTAGGAGAGGAAGTGAGACATGGAGACAAAAAAAAATACAGAGATATAGAGAGAAAAACTTACACAAAGAGAGAAACTGAAGCAGAGAGAAAGAAAGCAAGAAAGGCGATCAGGGACAGAAGCTCTTCCCGCTGATACCGCTGCCTGAAGGCTGGACACTGGCCCTGGTGAGCCCCAGAGCACGTGCCCTTCAGCCATGGCTGGTCCTGGAGTGCCATCATCTTCAGTAGGAGCAGAGCTGAGAAGCTGCTCTCCAGCCAGTGAACACGCAGGGCAAGACTCCACAGCAAGTGTCCCAGCATGGATCCAGCGTGCGTGCGTGCGGCGCGCACCTCTTCTAAACTTACCAGACCGTCTCTGGCACATGTCACCTCCTAAGCACTTTCACATGCACTGTCCCAGGTTCTCTTCACCCCAGTCCTGGAATACACAGAGGGAGAAGCAGCCTGTTCACACAGCAAGTTGGCGATTGTGGAGACTGCAGTCAAGGCCAGAGAGTCTTCCATCACATAGGACCGGCAGCTTGTTGGTTCTTGGAGATGCGTCAATAGACAGAGGCCCGAGACCAGACGAAGGCTGTGGCTTCAGAAGCGTTTCCCATCTGCCTACCCACCCCAGTCAAAGTTCAGAGCTGAATAATCCACAGGAGCCAAGGCGTGAATTGCAGCCGTCTTCGCCTCTCAGCTCTCACTCCCCATGACCCCCATCGTCTTCCCTGCACACTTGGTTCACACAGTCCAGGGCCCACTGAAGGGCCTTCCCACCAACGCCTCCGTGCCCCCTCGTCCTCCAGGTGCTGCCTTCTCCCAGAAGAGGGCTGGGGCTTGGTCAGGGTGGATGGGCATCGGGCCCTTCATTGCATCATCTTCCATACCTTTCAAATGGGCTGTCCCTTGGTCCCTGTATGACCAGTTCACAAAAGACTCGTGATGACCCTGCGCTCAAAGAGCTCACCATCCAGCAGGAGACAAACACGGGTAATAATTCATCATCTAACATAATGTGGTGAGTGCTGAAACAGAGGCATGTGGAGAGTACTGGAGTTGGGGGGACGGGAAGAAGCTTCTACTCCTCGACCCCAGCAGGAGCAGAGACAGGTGAAGCCAGGGAAGGACTGGGCACTGAGAGACAGGTGCAAGCTTACCAGATAGAGAAAGAACGTGCCCAGCTGGGGTTCCATGGTGTGCACAGACACAATAGGAGAGAGTGGGGGTTCAAGGGAATGAGGGGTGGTCTGGTGTGGCTACAGTGTAGGGTATATACCAGGATGGAGTGGAAGGCAACAGGGGAAGGATTCCTAGAGGCAAAAACAGAAAGATGGACTGGGGCCTGTTTTTGAAGGACCTGGTTCGTCCCCCTCCCATGGAATCTGGGCTCAATCCTAGAAGCAATAGGAAGAGGCAGCTGGTGTTTGGGTGGCAGAGCAGGGTTACAGCCCTTTCCCGTCGCATCAAGCTCTGGAGTGCGTCCAGGGTCAGGTGCTCAGCCAGCCCCTGTGGACTGATGCGCTGTGTTCTGCATGCACATCCTCCCTCACCTCCTCCAAGCTCACCTCTTTCCATTTGGTTTACAAAAGGAGGACGGACCCTTGGACACTGTCCCACCCCACCTACCACTCTTCCCAGTTTAAACAAGTCAGGAAATTATGTCAAGAAGAGAGTCTTTACTTCTAGTGCCCTTCAAGGAAGTCTTCCTATAGGAATCAAACTTCCTGTGACTGCAAAAAAACCCATCAGCATCTCTATCTTCTATGTCAAAAATCCCTGAGTCCACCCAGCTGATCTTCTCATCAGTATTAAAATATAAAGTAAAAATGGGCTCAGTGGATTTTCCCAGCATTTTCATAGCAAAGCCCCAAGGTTTTCTGTGCATGTTTCTGTTTGGGCTTCCCAGCAGGGTTACATACGTACCAGCCACCATAACAGAGTGGAAGTGGAGGTGGGTGACCAAGGAATTTTGATGCCAGATGTGAATCCTGTGGGAAGTCCAAATGTGTAAGAGCCGAATTAGGGGAGCCTGTTTTTAATTGTGGTGGCTTTGTTAGGGGCATCAGGTTCCTATCAGGCTGTGCCCTGAGGATTTCCCACAAGCCTGCAGTCAGAAACCCTGTCCTTTCAATGCTTCCTCCTGGCCCAGGACACAGATGCAACAAGGTGGCAGGCTCAAGCCATGCTTCAGCTGCTCACCCAGAGGAGCCCCAGTAGCTGGCCAGGGAGCTCTTCACTGCCTGAACACCTGTGTCTCTGGCCCCAGGCCCTGACCCTTCTTCTCAATCTCCTGGGAACTGGGATCCACCAGCTTCAGGGTCAGGTTGGGGTGGGAAACACCTGGGATGGAAGTCAGGCAGAATGGACTTTTGAAACCCACCTCTTCCACTGACTCACTGTGTGGCTCTGGGAAAATTACTTAACCTCTCAGGGCCTTGGCTTTCTCACCTTATAGGGGTGATGTGTGGACTAAACATGGTAATGTCCAGACAGTCCTAAGCATATCAGGGACTGGTGCCCAGCAGAGCTCAGTAAACTTTGGCTAGAATTATTAGTTGTTATAAAGCACTGGGCATGGTGTAGATACTCCACAAATCAATACCACACAAGTATAAATAATTATTAATTATTATGATGACTAATCATCATTATTGTTAATGATAAATGTGAGAAATGCTACCCAAATAACAGCTTCCCCATTCAATCTGTCTGTAGAGAGTTGTCACTCCTCAACCACCAAAAAAAGTTCTGGGACTTAGAAAGAGAACTGCTCCCTCTGCCCCCTGAGCAACTCTGCAGGGGCTGGTCTCACCCAGGCATGTGACTCCCCCAAATGCACCCCACCTGGCTGTTCAGACTGCTTACAGCCTGGGTCTATCAGCTTGGCACCTCTGCTTCCTGTGTTGTTAAATATTCTGAATGTCACCTAAACAAAAACACCCCTGTGTGATTCCCATATCATGAGCAACTAGGCAGATCTGAGTGCAGAAAGTGACCTGGAAATACTGGCCTGCCTCCCAGAACCTCATCTCTGAGATGACGGCAGATAGGCAAGGCGCTGCTAGGCACCGAATCTCACCACCATCCTGAACCATAAATCAGGGTGAGGCCTACAGAGGTAGCCAGGGCCTAGCTCATCACGTAGTATAGTAGGAGCTCAATAAATACATTCATGGATGGAGGGGAGGGAAGGAAAAAAGGAAGTAGGGAAGGAAGGAAAGAAGGAAGAAAGGTTGGAGGAAGAAAGGAAGAAAGGATAAAATGACTGAGCCTGGGAAGTGAATGTGGCTCAAGTGGTTGAGCACCTTCTTCCCACATGGAAGGTTCTAGATTCAGTTCCCGGTGCCTCCTAAAAACGAAAATAAACAACAAGCAAACAAACAAACAAATTAAAAACAATTCAGGGAAGCCAATGTGGCTCAGTGGTTGAGTGCCGGCTTCCCATATACGAGGTCCCGGGTTCAATGCCCGGCCCCAGAACCTCAAAAGAAAGAAGAAGAAAAAATTACTGGGCCTCAAGTTCCTATAAGGATGATCTGACCCACAACTTTCCTCAATGATTTGAAAGAAGAATCTTCCTCCTAGCAGATCCTAGATTTGTTTGGGAAAATGTGTCTTACAGTGCTAAGCAGGCCAATAATCAACATGTCATATTCTCACTACCTTTGGGGACAGACAGACAGACTTGGATCTGAAACATGGCCCTGCCATTCATTGACTGTGAGACCTTGGAAAACTGACTTAACCTCTCTGTGACTCATTTTCCTAAACTCCTATTACTGTGTATATATGTGTATATGTATGTATCATCCAAGCTTTTTGTTTGTTTGTTTGTTTATTTTTAGGAGGTACTGGGGATTGAACCCAGGACCTCGCACATTTGAAGCAGGCACCCAACCACTGAGCTACACCCACTCCGCACCAAGTTTTTAATGATAGAATGAGAGGATGCATACACAGCATGGTATTCAGCACAGGGCATGTACTCCATAAATAATAAATATTAAAATTTGGCTGTTCTGCCATCTAGAACCCTGAGTGCCATCTGGTAGAAAGACTGCACTGTTTGGTCTAAATGTGTTTCTCACCCAGAAGCCTCTATTTGGCTTTCTTGGGCCTCCCAAAGAATCATCTTAACCTAGCTGCCAGTGCCTGGCTCAGAGTTTGGGGCTCTGGGGCAGAATGCTGGCTGCCCTGTGTGACAGAACTAGAAGGGACTTGTACCCCAACCCATGCCTGGATTTTCAAAATCCTTTCCTGTCTTCTCAAGCTGACCCTTTCCTGCTGAAATGTGGTTTGACTTTCCCTGCAGATTTTAAAATGAGAAGGGGGGACCTTTAAACTGAAATAGCATTTCAATTTCCCCATCTCCCCTGTTCACGATCACTCAGTAAAAATAGCTAATTTTAAAATGGCTGCTCTTATGATGGATGAGATTAATGGATCTTGAAGAGCAGCCAGTATACCAACTGCTCCTGCAGCCATGATGAAAGCTAATAATGTAGAAAATTCTGCCAATTCCTTTAATTCATGAATATTTAAGCCTGTGAAAAATCTGTCAGATTATATCATTTTTCTGGTGATTTTCTGCTTAAGTACATTCGTGGCAGCCTGCCAGTTGCTCAAGAAACTTCAGCGGGAGCAAAATAATTTTTGTTGTTGTTGTTACTATGTGCTGTCGTCTTCTCCTTGCTGAATTTATCCTCCCATCCCAGGACAGAGAGTCAGGTTCACTTAAGACAGCCAAAGGCAACCACTGAGATTTTACCTCAGAAGGCACGGATTCTTCTTCGAACCCGAGGACTGGCAAGGAGCTTAGAGATCAGGGCCTATGTTTTTCAAACGTGATCCATGGTACCCGAGGTTTCCTCTCTGGGAAGGGATTGGGCCAGAAATGCTGAGTGAATGTGGCTGTGGGACCTGCCCCAGCTTCCACCAACGAAGTTCCACTTTATGCATTGAGGTTCCATGTAAAATTTCCCTTGAAAGAAGTATGGCTACAATTAAAAACAAAAACAAACAAACAAACAAATAAACAAAAACTTTAAAAGGGTAAGTGTGGAAACCATAGCTCTAATCCATCCCACTCAAAGATGAAGAAACTCAACCCAGTCAGGGTAAATAGCTTGCTCCTGGAAGGGAGAATATTAGCAGTGACACCTGAGCTGGGACCAGGGTCTCCCAATCCCAAGTTCATTGCTCTCTCCTCTCCCCCACATTCTGGCCGACCTCTTGTCTGCCCAGAGCAGCCAGTCTGGGGGAAGCAGGATGCGAGGCTCTGCTGAGCACGGTGGAAAGGCCTCTCTGAAGCCAAGATGTTTCCTTGCAAAGACAAGAGAGAGACAATGAGAGTGTTTAGTCACTTGAGAGGGAGGGAGGGGGGCAAGGAGGGCCGGGCCAACGGCAGAGATGATTATCGTTAGGGGACTTGGCTGGAGGAAGGAGTGTGCTTCTTTTTATAGGAAATCCAGTTCCTCGTTTTGTTCTCCTCGGGTTATTCTCCAAAGAAAGCCGGCTTGAGTCAGCTGGCAGGAGAGCCAGGCAAAGCGGCGGTTATGGCTGCGATGGCCCCAGTTCAACACTCGCTCCAGCTGGTCACGTCCTCACCGGGGCGGCCGGCCGACCTTCCCACACTCTGCCAGGAGCCCAGGTCAGCCCTCGCCTCGCCGGGGCCGGCCCCGTCCAAAATCAACAAGTCTTTTGTGCTTCTCCTTTGGACGCTGCATAATTACAGCAAACATGTATTGGCGGTGACCGGCGATTGTGAGGCAATTGTTGAAGGATCTCAAATGCGCTTGGCATTTGCTCCTGGAGAGCGATGCGAGGAACCACAGCTCCAGTTGGCTCGTGCTGGCTGAGAAAACAAGAGATTTTCAGAAGTCATGAGTGGTGTGCTGGCACAGAGTCCATGGCATGTAGTTCATCAGCTATTTCCTTGATAGTGGGTTGCGTTTTACCACCAAGCCAACCAACTGACTCATGAGTCAGTTACTTAAAAAATAAGTAAATAAGCGAGAGCGCCTGTGCCTGCTGAACAAGGCACTTGACACTGCCGACAAAATGGGCCTTCTCTGCGGCACAGCCCAGCGGACCCTGCCACTTTCCAGGTGGTTTCATGGTTTCATTTTCCCTTTTTTTTTTTTGGTCTTCTTGTTTGAAAACTATGAAAGCGAAACGGCACAGCCCCCCCTCCCACCCCCCCCCAAGCTGCTCTGTTCCCATGGGCAGCCAGATGAGATGGGGTAGGTGATGCAGTCTCCCAGCAACAAATTTGTGTTTCCAGCAACCAGGCTTGAATGGAGAACCTGGAGCATGCCCAGCTCCGAGCCAGGGCCTGGGAAGGCAGGGGACGGAGAGCTGAGATTAGTTGACCACAAAACGTGGAGCAGAAGATCGTCTAGATGCGTCAGGCTCTGTCTGCTCAAAGCTTCATGAGGAAACTTGCTTTATCCTCAACTTAAGGTTTCTTGGGTGAAGATTCATACTTAGGTCAGGCACCTAGGGAGTGGCAGAGTTGGGGTTCAAACTCAGATCTACCTGATTCCAATATTTAGCCTACCATTACTCATTTTGTTCCAATCTCACCATTCAATATATACCTAATGTTTTAAATGCACTGAGCTAGGTACTTGGGATGACAGGGGTAATTAAGATGCCATGACCCTTGACCCTCTAAAGCAGGGGTTCTTAACCTTTTTTGTTCCACCTTTTTTGCCAGTCAGGTAGAATGAATATTACTGTAATTTATTTATTGCATACATTCATAAGTGAAGGAAATGCTAGATTTCAGTTAGAGATCAGAAAAAATAAAGTTAATAAGCTGATTTTTTTTCAGTTCAAGCTCACGGACCCCGTGAAATCTTTCCACGGACCCCCCTGGGTCCGTGGACCCCTGGTTAAGAACCCCTACCCTAAAGCTTATATTTAAGCTGGGGATGCAGAGAGCTAACAATGAATTAGGCAATTGAATGTTTCGTTGTAATGGCCATGGGGGGTTGGATATGGAGGGAGGACTGGCTGGCTTGAGAGGCCAGAGAGGTCTGGTCTGCGGGATGAGTGGAATTAAGTAGGCCAAGCATTCCCAGAGGAAACAGCAGGAGCAAAGACACTGCGGTGAGAAGAGGGTGTGCTGGGTCGTGTGCTGGATTGTGGGGAGAGAGCTCACACAGGCAGAGAGGTTGGCAGGGGCATTGAAGGCCAAGGAAACTATTGGGGGAGTGGTATCCTAAGAGCAAGGGGCAGCCATTGATGGATTTTAAGCAGTAGTATAATCAGATCTGGGTTTTTAAAAGGACCCCTTTGGTTGCTTTATGAAGAATGGACCAGAGGAGAAAAAGTGGGTGTGGGGAGATTCACTGAGAGGCTAGAGATACTGGTAGCTTGTGGGTTAGAGTCTAGCTGAGGATGCAGAAAGCTGGGCACCGTCAGGCCTTCCTCTCGCCCCAACTACCTTTCCTCAAAGATGTTCCTAAAGATCTATCAGCTAACTACAGGAACCTCATGACTGGAGGATACTTTTATAGATGTGGCAATAACACTCAAAAAGGCAGGATGACTTGCCCATGGACAGCCAGCGAATGGCCCTTGGTAGCTCCGCATCCTGTGCTCCATCCCCTAACTAGCTTCTCTGCTGCTCGGGTAGGGCTCAGATACATACACCCAGCTGGGGCCAAGGCCAGGGTGACTGAGAGCACAACTCTTTCCTCTTCTCCCTCCTGTCAACACACTGTTGTAAGTCATTCTTTTGAGCAGTCCCCGGGGTCTCCTTCAAGTCTGCTTTTGAAATCCATTTAACCAGGTTTCATCAATATTGAAAAAGTTACTCACTTTCACGCCTCCCTGCCATTGCTCTTGCAGTTTCTCCTGCCTTGAGTGCGTCTCCTGTTCCCATCTCACCCAGCTGTGATTTACTGTCAAGTGGAGACCCAGTATCTAGTCATGCTCAGGGATGCCCCCATCCCGGCCCCAAATCCTACCCCAGCCCCACTCCACCTCATCCTTTACTCTTTCCCAAGAACAGATGAGTCAATAATAAGGGAAAGGGGAGTTGCTCCATGTACCACCTTTTAAAGGGGTGGAGATTTCAAAGAAAATAGAGGCCAAGGGGCTGTGAATGGGTCTCTTTCTTCCCACGCATGACTGTCATGGGACAGGCCAGAGTCTTATTGCCCATAGGAAGGAGCCCAGCACTCCGCTAGGCTCTTCTCCCCTCCTTTCTCCTCTCCTCCCCATCTCTCCCCTCCCTTTCCCTCACCTCTCTCTCTTCTTCCTCTTCCCCCCTCCTTCTCTCACATGGCAGCTGGATCCAGGACCCACTGTCCGGGCCTGGAAGACCCGGGGCCGGCCAGGGCAGAAGGCTTCGGGGAAAATGCCCTCTCCTGTCCCCTGTCTCTCTGGACCTCCATCTGCTGCTCCCACCCCCTCACAGGACAGAGCAAGACTCAGCTCTGGCCCTGGTGTCAGTTAGGGACAGAGACCCCAGACTCGTCACTGCTCAGCACCAAGGCTCCAACTCCGTAACAGGTAACCTTCACTGTGGCCGTCCTGTTCCTGTGCTATAATGAGCCTTGAGGGAGCACATGGGGAGGAGCAGCATGGGGGGGCCCTGGAGTGTTCAACCTAGCAGCCTCCTCAGAGCATCCCAATCTCACCACAATCCCTGACTCTCATATTGCAGGTGAGGTATTGGAGGCTCAGAGGGGCTAACTCACTTACTGCTGATAAGAGGGCATAAGAAGATGGGGCAAGCCCGTTTCTTATATTGCTTCCTGGATCATTGAGAAAGCAGGGAGAGGAATGGCTGCAGGGTTCTGCCCACCTCAGCCCACTTCGTGGTGACACCCCAGGACCTCTGCAGGGACAGGCCTGGTGGGCCCAACAGGGCCTCTGGGCCCTGCACCACACTCCTCACAGGCAGTGGAGCTGGGGGTGAGGGGGTGGAGGAGCCTGGAGAGCATGTCACTGAGGCGCCACTGAGAGACCCCACGATGGGCCACACCTCTGTCCTCAGGCTTCTCAGGCCCCCAATGCCACTGAGAGCATCAGCTTGAGAAGATGATTAGCAATTAGGATTTAATTACTCCGGCTCTCCTCAGCAGGGTGTTCTGAATGTTTCCTGTCAGCTCCAGACAGGAGCACCCCTGGCCCCCTTCCCTACTCATCTGTGACCCCCTCCCAGCCTCACACCTCCCCCTCCACTCCCACAGCCCTCCTCAGTGCACCCTCCTCAGACACCCCAGCACACCTCGGCTACTTGCTCAGTGATGCCTGCCCCGTTCCTCTCTACTTCCCAATTATCAGGGCAAAATTATTTACGACAACATGGCAGGAGTGACGACACTCCAGATTAATGCTCCAGCAGGCAGCTGCCTGGCTCACCAAACACACATCATGAAAACTTATTGCTCAGAAAACATCGTGAACTCCACTAATTCATAAATGTTTAATGCCCCCCACCACGGAGCAGCCTGGGTTCCTGAGAGGCAGCTAATTGCCTCCAGGATGGAGGAGGCCAGCTTCTCCCCTGCTGCTCTCCTCCCTTCTCCTCGGCCCACCGAACCCACCCCACCAGGCCTGTTTCCCTTCCCACCCCCTCCTCAGCCAGGCACTCGCCCAAGTGCTGAGCAGGTGGTTTCGCTTCCTGACTACGCTGGCGGTTTTTATTTTATCTGGACTGAGGATGCCCGTCGCTGAGGCCTGTGTGGTGACTCAGTGGCCTGAGGAGGCGGCATTCAAGATGGCTTCCAAGCCTGCTCCATCAGGCCTCCTGCCCCCACTGGCCTGGCAGACACCACTCTACAGAAGGAGGAGGGAACCTGGAGGAGGGGCAGAGAGGAGCCAGAGAGAAACCAGGAGGGGCAGACAGGCTGCCAACTCTAGGCTGGAGGACCCAGCCCAGCTGACTGAACTGTGGCAGGAGAGAGACAGAGATAAGGAGATAAGAAACCAGCCCTCAGGGAAGGCCGGATCAGCCCTGGGGCTCCTTAGATTGATGCAGAAAACAGCATCTCTGCCTTGGGGAAGCACCCAGCCTAAGGAAACAGATGCCAGAAGACCCCAAAGGAGGAGATGGGGGCAGGCGCTACCCAGTGCTCTGGGGAGAATGGCAGGCCAGCTGACTGTCCCATCCTGTTCAGGACAGACAAGAGCAAAAGGCTACACTGTTCATACCCACTTGCTCCCCTCCCAAGTATCTGGCCCTCACCCCCCATCTTGCCACTGGAACACAGCATCTCGATGGGAGCTATTCTCCATTTTCCCATTGCCTCATCCATTCTCCATCCCCCAGGAGACTGACCTCGATGGACTGCATCCTGCCCTTTGCCTGCTACTTCCTGTTCAGGTTCAGCCATAAGGAGGCTCCATAAGGAGGCTCCAGCAGATCAGAAGATGGCAGGCAGGTCTGTCCTCCTCACTAGCTCCCTGCTTTGGCACCTTGGCCTCTGGCGGTCCCTGCATCCTCCATGACCACAGCCCGTCTTCCATGGGTCCCCTCTCACCAGGTTTCTGCAACACTCTTCCCTCTCCTGCCCCTTCAGGCCAGGGGTGGCAGCAACTCCCACCACTGCTAGCTTCTGGGTGCCTCAAAATTTCTCATATATTCTCTCCACCCTACCCACCCCTTGGTAAGAAGTCCCTGCATTCGGCCCCCTAGTTTGAACCATCCAGGTGTGCTCCTTTCCTGCTAGGACCCTCTCTACCCATCTTTTCCTCTTGGCCCCTCATAGAAGAAGAGGCATCTCCAGAGATGGTAACAAGGAACAGGGTAAGAGGGCCAACTTTGGCATCAGACAGGTTCAGCATCAAGTCCTGTCTGTCATTTAACAGCTGTGGACCTTGGGCCAGTCACTTCACCTCTCTGAGCTTCGGTTTCCTCTTCTGTAAACTACAGCTAATGATAGCAGCTACCTTGTGAGTTAAAATGAAATGAGACACTCCATATACTTGGATTCCTCATACTTCCTTCCTCTCAGCGCATAGCTGGAGGGAAATGGATAAGGCTGCTGGGAGGCCCAGAGGTGAGGGAACCCCAAGCTTTCCCCACGGGGCCCTGAGAGTCCCTCTTACATCATCCCCTGGGTGACAACAGGCTGACCCCTTTCCATGGCAGGCCCTAGAGGTCTCAGAGCCCTCACCCTCCACTCCCAGACCTCAAAGCCTCAAGGAGAGAAATGACTATCATGGTTCCTGAAGATATCCCACAGTCCACAGGGAGAAGACTGACTCACCCATGGCACCCAGAAATAGAGGCTCCCACCTGAGCCAACCTTGTGGGGACCTCCCATCTCCAGCCCAAGTAAACACACAGGAAGAGAGGAAGGTGATTGTGAAAGGGGCCTGTCTGCCTCTCCTAGTAGTCTTCTCCCCACTTCTGCAGGGTCCCTTCCCGAAGGCAGTCTGAAAATAAAAAGCCTAGCCACCATGTTGACAGCTCCATGCCAGCTACAGTGCACAAATGCAGGGAGTAGGCAGGAGGGCATAGAGAACAGGAGCTGGGTTCTCAGCTTAGACACTCTGGGCTCCAGAACTGAGCAGAGGCTGCTTCAAAGGATCACCCCCTCCACCTCCAGGCTCTGGTAGGAACCGCTCAGAGCTCAAGGGTGGCCCATTTTCAGGGCCCGTTGGGCCTGCTAAGGGGCCCTGCACCAGCATCAGTACCCAGGAAAAACTTCCTGGGCTACCTCTGCTGTGTTTTAATAGAGCAAAAAAATCTGATTATTGCTACAGAACCCATTTCCAATTTCTCTTATACCTTATGATCATTCATTCAAAAGATAGTTACTCTGCACCAACTATATGTCAGCACTGTAATGGGAGTAAGATAAAACTGGAGAAACAACCAGAAGCCTGACTGTGCATGTCTCATGGGACTGGTACAGGAATTTTATCATTTCCCTAAGAGCAATGGCAGATCATTCAAAAATTTGCATTTTGAAAGGAACCCTCTGGCTACAACATGGAGAACATGTTGGTGGAGCTAGAATAGGCTTGGAGGCCATGAGGAAATTTACATCAATCAAGGCAGGACTCGGTGCTCGTTTAGTCTAGGAAAATGTGATGAAGATGGAGAGAGGTGGGTGGATTAAAATGGGAAGGAGCAAAGTTGATAGGACTTGGAAGGATATGAAATGAAGAGGAAAGAGTTAAGGATGGCTCTTGGTTTTCTGGATTGTGCAACTAGGTAGATAGTATTGCTGATATTCAGTGATATGGGGAACCCTAGAATAGAACCAGCTTTAGGAACCAGGTTTGGAGGAAGGGAGCTCATGACTTTGGTTTTCAACATAAGTCTGAGGTGACATTGAGATATTTTTGTGAAAATGTCAAGTAGAGGGATATTTGCACATGGAGCTCATAAGAAAGGTGAATCATCTGAGTTGAAGGGATAGTTAGAGCCAAGGTCTGCTATGAAAAGAGTTCAGCATGAGGAAAGAACAGGTCCTTGCCCTGAGGAATTCCAAAATGTAAGGCCAGATAGAAGAGAAGAAAATTTCAAAAGATCCAAGGAAACAATGGACCAAAAGGTAGAAAGAAAATCAAGTAAGTGTTGTGTCTTGAAGCCAAGAGATGTGTACAAAGAAGGAAAGTATAGTGCTACATGCAAAGCCAAGGAAGTTGAGGGCTGAAAACTGTCTACTGGACATGGCAACATGGAGCTATTTCAGCAGACTGAGTGAGCTGGAAACCATCCCCATCAAGAATTTGCTCATCCTCTACTTTCTCCCAGGCTCTGTGGTAAACACAAGGTATACTGCAGTATCCACTAGAGCTGCTCACTAAATCCTTCTGACTCTCCACCTTCCAGATACATATAGACTTGCACTTTCCAACCTCTATTTGTTGGTGAGGCCATGTGACTAGCTTTGGTCAGAGTTGTGAACAGAACTAATGTAAGTCACATCTGGGCTGAGCATTTAATTGCAGATGTGAAACCCTCCAGGACTAATTTTCCTTCTGGTGTGTGGACTGGCAATAGTCAAGATGGTGGCTGCTCTCTCAGCCCAAGCCCTGAGTGAGCATGGTGAGCAGAGCCTCCCTGCCACCGTTCATTGGTACTACCTTGATATCCTGCGACAGCTGTCTCTTTCTTCCTGCTCACAGGAAATTTTGCTCTACTTTACACAATATCCCACATTTAGTTCAACATTCTGTCTGCAGACATCTTCCTAGAATTTGCATACACATACACAAAAAAAGCTTTACACATTGATTGAGGTTTGACATCATGGCTGAGAAGGGCTCATGGTACACTGACAAGCCATAGCCCTCAGGTTAGAAATCATTACTGGAGCAGGACGTAGCTGAAATGGTCTAGATATAAGATGATGAGGTTGTGCACAAAAGAGGAGTGGTTGATAGGAAGAGAAATAAAGAGATGAATGAAAAAGGCGTCAAGAAGAAAGATCATTGAGAAAATTAACTGGGAGTTCCCAAATTTAAATGTGCTTTCTCAGGCCAAGAAATGAACCATTTCCATAGAAAGCAGGGAAGTTTTAAGAATGCAGGCTTTGTTGTCAGACATATCTGGGTTGAAATCATGTCTCTTCCTCTTATTTGCTCCATCATGCTGGGCAAGATACAAATGATCTTTCTAACCTGCAGTCCAGGTCCCATCATTTTACTGCTCAAACTCTTCCCATAGCGCTGAAGCTCTTAAGCGAAGTTGGCAAATGCTTGGCATGCAGATTGTCATTCCCATCTCCCAGGCCTATGGAAGACATCACCAACTGATCACAGCACTGTTCTAAAAGAACAGATGCAGCCTCAACTTCTTCTTAACACAGTGCTCCAAGCAGCCACCACCAACTCATCACAGGTGGCTTTCAAGATGAAATGTTTTTACTATCTTCAGCCTTGTAAATGTTTTTAATGTCACAATTTAGACCCTGTCTCCTTTTGCCACCCAGAAGTCTTCCCCACTGATTTCATATTCCAGTCATGTTGAATTTAGTTGCCATTCCCTAAATAGAGCAGGCACTTTTACCCCTCTTTGCCCTTGCACATTTTGTTCCCTTCATCTCGCCTCACTCCCCACTCCTCTCCCAACCTTGTCCTCCTGGAGACACTGCTGTAGTCTCAGGTCAAGGGTTCTCCCTCTCTAGTGGTGGTGGCTGTGCACATGACAGTCACCCCCACCAGGCAAGTTTCCTTGAGTGCAGGAACCATGCCTTTGCCAATTAGATGCATCCTCACCCCTCTTCCTAGCACTGCCTGCTGGCCACCTAGTAGGTACCCAATGAAGATGAAAAGAATGAGGGAAGGATGCAAATGGAAAGGAAAGGGAGAAGACTCTAGGGCTCACACTCATCTGTAAAATGGGGGTACGCTCCTCTCGGTCAAGATTGATGTAGAAGTGCAATGACATATTTAAAGTACACTGTATGGGACTTGAAGGAGGGAGTGGATGGTGTTCACATGTATAATAAATGGAAGAGGAAGGAAACTAAACGTGGAAGGGGATAAAACAAATTAGATGTTGATGAACATCTATCACATATCAGCTTCCAGGTCCCAGATGTACTCAATGGTGAAACAAAACAAAATAGACATATTGCGCCCACAAAGTTTACAGTCTAGAAGGGAGACAGACCACTTTCTTAACCTTGGATCTAGGCACTGGCATTCTCAAGACTTCAATTACTTCCCATGGCCTTCAGAATAAAGGCCAATCTCCTTAGCTTGGCATTTGTATAGTCAGGACAGGTAAATTGGGCTGTGATAACAAACAGCCCTTAAATTTTCAGTGGCTTACACAAGTGTGTTTGTCACTCATGCAACTGCAATACAGGTCTGGAGGACATTCCAGGGCACTGTTCCCCCTGAGTTGGCTCAGCATTTGGGGCTGTTTTGCTCCAGTGGCTCCTCCATATATCACATTGCCCATTTCTCTTCTCCTGGAGTTGTGAGTTTGAAACCCCTATCAGTTCTCATTCTAGAGCCCTTGTTGGGCCATCTCTGAGCATTGCACATGCTCTTCCCCCTGCAGAGAAGACTCTGCCCACCCACTTACACTCTTTCCAGCTGGCTGATGCCAACAGACTCTGTTGTTCTGATGCCATGAGCCACACTCTGTTGTGGGGGTCAGCAAGGTGCTCACTGAGCGCCCATCAGGCCTCTTCCTCTTCACCTGAAAATGGGCAAAATACCTCTTTCCGCCTCCGGAGGGGAGAAAAAGCCCTGTTTTTGCCTCTGAGGAGGGTGACAAAAACTCTAGGCAGTCGGATTCTTACCCTTCCCTGAAGATAGTTCCTAACTAATGGCGGTGTAGTGGTTCAAAGCTGTATGTACCCCAGAAAGACATGTTCTTAAAGTTAATCCATTCCTGTGGGCGTGGACCCATTGTCAGTAGGACCTCATGAGGAGGCTACTTCAGTTACAGTGTGACCCACCTCATTCAGGATGGGTCTTAATCCTCTTACTGGAGTCCTTTATAAATGGAATGAATAGAGAGAGAGAGAGAGTGCAAAGAAAGAAGCAAGAAGCTGAAAGTAACAAAACCCATAAGAGAAGGGAGAGACCAAAGAGGGCAAAGGGATTACCATCTGTGGTCCAGGCACCCGACCAAGCACCCAGAGAAGGTTTTTCCTGTTCATGGTTGCCCGGCCCCTCCTGCAAGAACCTCATCCACGGCTGTATGACCCAGGGAAAAAGTTGAAAATCCCTAGGGGTCCCTGGAAGAGTTGGTGTCTTTGAACTGGGCCCTGCTTTGCCAGTAATAGCCCTGCCTACCTCCAGGCCCTCACCCCTGCTGCACCCTAGCAAGCGGACAGCCCCGTATGGGGTTCTGTTCTCTGGCCCCCCAGCTGTGGCCTGGCCTGGCCTCCCCAGGAAGTCTGAGGGCTCTCGGTTGTGTCCTTTCTCAGGGTGGGGGCCCTTCCAACAGATTGCCCTTCCACCCCCTGCTGGGTTGCTGCGGTTTCCCCATCAGCAGAAATGACTCCTCACCCACAATTGCATCAGTCCCTCCACAGGCAAAGTGAATCATGTTGCAAGATGTACTTATGGACTGCGCCCTGCACTCTGCTTTGGAGCTGGCGGGGCTGGGATGCGGGTTGGGGCTGACCGTGTTTTTGACTTGGACTTGGGAGAAGGGAGCCAATGCTAGGAGAGGAATGCTGGGGATGGAGCACATATGAAACTGCATTGGACTTGTCAACAAGACCGGGAGGGGACTAAGCAAATATCCAGTGACCTTGACCAAGACCACACAGGGGAACCATATGGCTTACTCACCCTCAGCCCCACAACCACCACCAAGAGAAAAAGAGAAATTAAGAGAACAAGCTGATTCATCCTTGAATACATTGTCGTAGGGTAAAGGGAACCAGGGAGATGAGTTGGTTTGATTTCTTCCTTTTTCTTTATTTTGAATTCCTTGGTGTATGTCCCCTTTGGCTGATATATAGTGGTCATGGGCTGAGGGTTTCCAACCTCAAGACTAATTTCTTCCCTCTTTCTGCTTCACATGCACAGCCTTATAGTTGCCTGTTTTAGTTTCCTAGGCTGCTCCAAGTAAATACTGTGAAATGGGTGGGTTTGAACAATGGGAATTTATCAACTTAGAGTTTTGAGGTTGAGAAAATGTCCAAACCAAGGCATCATCAAGGCAATGTTTTCTTCCCAAAGACCAGCTGCCAGCAATCTTTGGCTCCTCTGCCACTCGGCAAAGCATTTCCAGAGCAGGTGCTGAGGAAACAAACTGAACTGAATCTGAAATTCCAGAGGCCCAGAAGCCTGGGTGCTGTGGCCTGGCTCATCTGGCCACACCTGCATTTGGTGTCTGAACCACTGCCCGTTTCCAAGGACATCAAAGCCAAGCTCAGCCCTTGCCCTGTGAGCCCTGAGCTTGTTCCACTGGCTGTGTGAGCTCAAGCCTGTGAATCCACCTCTCTGGCCTACCACACACTCTCCCTCCTTGAACTCTGATGCTTCCTTCTTGCTCTTGGCAATGGATCACATAGTGTCTCATGACATCCCGCACACTGTTCTTTTCCTGCGTTTCTATCTGATCTCTCTGTCTTCATGCTAGACAGGGGCTGAGCTAGCCTAGAGAAGTCATCCCTGCCCAACAGCCGCACCTCAACTCACTGGATCAACTTGACACATCCCTGTAAGAGAGGCAGTATCATTCTACTGGAGAAGAAACAGGCTCAGAAGGCACAATAACTCACCAAAGACACTAGCAAGAGGCAGACTTGGAACTGGGACCCAGACACTCTTCAAACTCTCTGTCCTGGGCTCTCTCAAATGCCAACCACTTAACCCAACTTCCTTCATGGGGTCTTCTGGCTAAAGGTGGATGACATGAGGAGCTCTCCTGAAGGTTCAAAGCGGGATGTAAATATGAGAAAGAATAACGGTTCGCTTTCCAGGACCCACATAAAAATGACGTCACTGCCCCTTCCTCACTGTCCCTCTTCCGCACAGACTGGAGCTCCTTGGAGCTTCGTGAAAGGCAGAGGTGCGCAATAAATGTGCAAGCCTGACCCCTGCTGACAGCAACCTTGAACTGCATGACCAACCAAGCAGGTCCAAGGGGTCATGAGGCTTGGCGCTCCTGGCTGAGCCACAGATCAGATCACGTTCTGACCTGCCCAGAAGTTTGTGGATTGGCCCACCCTCCCTGCCCTCCAGTCCAAGAAAGAGTTGAATCTGGAACACCAGGCAACAGAGACTTAATAACCAAAGCCCTCCCAGGGTTCATTCAGGTGTCATGGGTCTCACAACAGTCTGGGAGGCAGACAGGGACATAGCCCCATTCTACAAATGAATAAACTGAGGCCAAAGCAGTGAAAGGAACTTCCCAAATTCAGTCAAAGAATTAAGGACAGATTCTACACTCAAATCCAGATTTTTGGACTTAAAAGACTATCCCTTCCCGTTTGTCCTAAAATCCCCACCCTCAGAGTCTCTAAAAGGCAGGAAAGAAAAAGGGGGACATGGTCTCCAGGACATCCCATTTAAAACAAATAGATTTTTTTTTTCAAAATAAAATAAACATATTTAAAATGAAATACCTGGAAGACTGCTTTCCCCATTCTCCCAATAGCCCATAAGCAGAGGATGCTTGATATGATAACAGTGAGCCCAGAAACAATGGACTAGACTAGGGGTGCCAGATTTAGCAAATAAAAGTACATGATGCCCAGCTACATTTGATTTTCAGATAAACAACCAAAGCAATATTTGGGACATTGTTTTACTAAAATGTTCTTGGTTGTTTATCTGAAATTCAAATATAACTAGGTGTCCTGTATTTTATCTGGCAAACCTAAACAAAAT
>JAQZBX010045535.1:0-21010 GCA_029593785.1 Cabassous unicinctus | reverse complement strand
CAAAGAAATATATTATAAAACAGAAAATTACAGACCCATTTCCCTAATGAATTCAGAAGCAAAAATCCTAAACAAAATAGTGGCTAACTGAATCCAAAAACACATTTAAAATTTTATATCACAACCAAGTGGACTTTATACCATGTATGCAAGTGTGGTTCAAAATAAGAAACCCACTTAGTGCAATAACCACATTAATAAATCATAGAAGAAAAATCATATGATCTTCTCAATAGATGCAGTAAAGGCATTTGACAAAATACAACATCTGTTCTTGTTAAAACAAATGCACTGAAAGACAGGAATAGAAGGAACATTTTTCAATATGATAAAGTGCATATATGAAATAACCACAGCTAACATTGTACTCAATGGTGAAAGACTGAAAACTTTCTCACTCAGACCAGGAAAAAGACAAGGATGCCCACTCTCTGCACTGTTGTTTAATATTGTGCTAGAAGTTCTAGTTAGAGCAATTAGGCAAGGAGAAGAAATAAAAGTCACCAAAATAAGATAGGAAGCAATTAAATTTTCACTATTTGGTGATGATATGATCTTATACTTAGAAAATCCTGAAAAAATCCACAAAAAACTTTTGAACTTATAGATGATTTCAGGAATGCGGTGAGATACAAGATTAATATGCAAAATTCAACGGCATTTCTATACACTACTAAGGAGCATTCTGAAGAGGAATTCAGAATAAATTCCATTTGCAGTAAATAATGACTGAAAGAATAAAATATTTAGGAATAAATTTAACCAAGGACATAAGGGATCTGTATTTGGAAAGGTATAAAACATTGATAAAATAAACTAAAGATGATCTAAATAAATGGAAAGATATTCTGTGTTCATGGAATGGAAGATTATATATCATTAAGATGTCAATTCTACCCAAGCTGATCTACAGATTTAATGTAATCCTGACAAAAAATCCAATAACTTTCTTTGTAGAATTGAAAAAGCCAATTTTTAAATTTATCTGGAAGGATGAGTGTCCCTGAATAGCTGAATAGCCAAAACTATCTTAAAAAAGAACAATCAAATTGATGGACTCTCACTGCCCAAATTTAAAACATATTATCTAGCTATAGTTGTTGAAAACAGTATAGTACTGGTATAAAAATAGATAGACCAATGATTCAAGAGTTCAGAAATAGATCCTACTTCTATAGTCAAATGATCTTTGACAAGGTTGTCAAACCCACTCATCTCGGTCTGAATAACCTATTTAAAATTTGGAACTTGGATTACTGGATATCAATATCTAAAAGAAATAAGAGGACCTATCTCAAACCTTATACAAAAATTAATTCAAAATGTATCAAGAACCTAAATATAAAAATCAGAAACATAAAACTCCTAGAAAAAAATGTAGGGAAAGATTTTTAACATCTTATGGTTTGTGGTAGTTTCTTGGACTTCAGATCCAAAGCAAAAGCACCAAATAAAAGTAGACAAAAGGGACAGCCTCAACACTGAACACCTTTCTATTTCAAATGTTTTTATTAAGAAAGTGAAAAGGTTTCCAACACAATTGAAAAAATCCTCAGAAACCACATATCTTACAAAGGTTTGATTTCCAAGTTATATAAAGAGACCACACAATTTCACAATTAAATGATATGCATACCAATTTAAAAATGGGCTAAAGATGGGAATAGACATTTTTCTGAAATGGAAATACACATAGCCAAAATACACATGAAAAGATACTCAGCATAATTAGCTGTTAGGGAAATACACATGAAAACTACAATAAGATATCATCTTATAACATACACAATGGTCATTACATAAAACAAAAACCCATAAGTGCTGGAAAGGATGTGAAGAAATAGGAACATTTCTTTACAGTTGGTGCCTACGAGGCAGACAATTTGGCAGTTCCTCAGTAAACTAAGTAAAGAATTTCCACATGGTCTGGTGTTCCCACTACTCAGAATATATTCAGGGCAACTGAAAGCAAGGATAAGAACAGATATTTACACACCAGTGGTCAGAGTGGCATTATTCACAATTGCTAAAAGATGGAAACAACCTAAGAGTACTTCAATCAATGAATGGATAAACAAATGTTGCATATATACATGTTGGAATACTATTAAGTTGAAAGAAGAATCAATTTTGGAGAGCATATGATAACATGGAGGAACATTGAAGATATTGAGTGAAATAAGACAGACCTAAAAGGATGAATATTGTATGTCTCACTGAAATGAACTAAATAGCATGAGTAAACTTACGGAGTTGGACTTTGAAGTGTAGGTTGATGGGAGATGGTATGTGGGTTGAGAAGAGGGAGATGATTCTGGATGTATATAGAATGCTTAATAAAGCCAGTTATAAATATGAGGTAATGGATGGACTTGATGGTAATGCATTATAATGAGTGTAACACTGTTGCTATATGAATGGGATTGTGACTGAAATGAAAATTCTGTGAAGGTTAATGTGAGCTGGAGGAAAGCTAGAGAATAATATGAGAAACGTATAAGAGTGATTTTGGCAGTAGATGAAGAGTGTGGTTAATAACATAAATACAGGAATGTTCTACTACAAGTTGTTAAGAATGGGGTGATACATGGGAAAATATAACTAGTGTAACTTATAGACTATAGTAAAGAAAAATATATTAATGTTTTTTTCAGTAAAAGCAAACACAAATGATATTTTTTAATTTTTAAAAATTTTTAAAAGATACTTAGATTACATAAATATTACACAAAAATTATAAGGATTCCCGTATGTCCCACTTCCCACACCTCCCACAACCTGCCACATAAACATCCTTAATTAGTGTGGCACATTAATTGCAATTGATAAAAACATTCTGGGGCTTTGCCATTAAGCATGGACCATAGTTCACATTGTAGACCACAGTATCTCCCACACAGTACTGCATGCTATATGATGATATAAAATGGCCTATATTTGTCATTGCAATGTCACTCAGGACAATTCCCAAGTCCTGAAAAAGCCCCTGTAATACAACTGCTTTTCCCTCTCCCTGCTCACAGAGCATCCAGTGGTCACTGACTCCACATCACTGTTGTAATTTCTTCCATTGCTTGAATCACAATATGTCTAGAGTAGAATACAAGTAAGTCCACTCTAGCCCATAGCTCTTACCCCATTCCTGTGGAGTCAGTGAAGATAATGTCCACTCCACCTACAATTGAGAAGGAGCTTATATCCCATGGGGAAGATGGATGGAATTATCATGCCTGCAGCTGCAGACCCTCTCCATTCCCTGAGACAGCAGTTGTCCATCATCATCTCCCCACCAGTTGTCCTGGGTGAGCCCAATGAGCTGTAGAGTAGGAGCTGCTGCTCCACCAGGGTTTTGGACCCAGCTGGTACATGGACAGCTCAAAGACTCAAGTCTCTGAATGCACAGTTACTAACTTCAGCACCAAGTATAGGTTTGAATAGAAGGGACAGATGAGCCATGTGCATGGAACACATACTTAAGTCCAATTCTATCACTCTCAGGAGCACAAACTCCAAAGTAGGACCCATTGGCAAGGAACCAAGCTCCAGATCTATCCACCCTGACCATAGGACCTGGGTATCTCCAGAGCCCTCAGGAGCCCCACTATGTGGGGTGATATCCACTTTGGATTTCTGTGAGATCTTACTGAGATGTGTGTAAGCATTACCTCTGGGATGTCCTCCCTACACATTTTGAAGTCTCTTAGCCATAGAAACTCATTTGTCTTTACCTTTTCCCCTTTTATTCAAGGTCTTTTTCTAGTCACATTGCCAGTTGGCACTTGATAGCAATCCCTCAGTGCCAGGGAGGCTTATCCCTGGGATTCATGTCTCATGCTGGGAGGAATTTAACGCATTCATAGGCTGAGGTTTGCTTAGAGAATGGTCACATTTGAGAAACAAGGAGGCTCTCAGGAAGCAACCCTTAGGTACCTAATAACAATAGGCTAACTTTCAATTTCAAGAGCAAAGACTCATAAGGCTAGTCATCAATATTAAGGGCCCATCAGTGGATCATCCTCCTTCACCAGTCACTGTCCCTGTACTTGGGGGACTGTTGCTGCTCCCTTAGAGAATGTGGCAGGGCTCTCCAGGATGGGAATTCAATATTCTCCCATATATTGAGTGATTCTCTGCCCACTGTGACAATGCCCTGTGAGTATTTGAACATTTTTATATACCTTATATTTATGCTCAGGTGAACTTCCTCCCATGCATCCCCCATCCCTGACAACCCCCTCACCAACAATCCTCCCCTGTCCCATCTGTGTTCCAAATCTTCTTCAAAAAGAAAGCCATTACAATAGCTGAATACAATTCATAGGAAAATTTGGTGGTTCCTCAATTAAAAAATGAGTTTTTGTGGCTAAGATATTTGAAAGTGAGTCTGGAGGTCATTGCAGACTTTAAGCTTATGCATGTCTCAGCAGGATCACATTGACTGCCACAGAAAACCTTGCCTCAAACACCGGGTCTCCTGAGGGCTCTAGAGACAGCCAGAATCTGTAAGCAGAGCAGACAGGTTCAGGAATTGTGTACCCTTTCAGTGGGTCTTACTTTGGAATTTATGCTCCCCAGCATAATAGAGTTAGATTCATTTATAGTTTCCCTACACAGGGCTCTTCTTCTACTTTTATTTAAACCTATATTTAGCAGTATATATATATTTTTAATGTTTGCCATAGTAATTTTATTTTGGGGAAATGACCTAAGGATATGCTTTGAAATAAAGGCAGAATTCCTCAATCTAAAAATTACCACCATAATGTTATTTGTAGTAATAAATAAAATGAAATCATCTAGATGAAAACCCTAGAATGGTGAAATACATTACAGTGCATACATATAATGAAATGATATGGAACAATTAGATACAATATTTCTGAGCAGTTTTTAATAACATGAAAAATACTTATGCTTGAGTGTTAGATGATAAAAGCAGATTATAACATTTTGGAGAAAGTATAATTCCACCATGGAAAGAAAATATTCAGGAACAATACTGTATATAAACCATAATTCTATCTTGAGTACAATGGATAACTTAAGGTATTACATGGCATACAGGGGAATATTATACAGTAGTGAAAATAAATGTATTTAAATAGATGTCCCAGAGACTTACATCTTTGGTCTGTTTGTGTGCTGGTTGAGCCCTGAATCTCAGCAGAGTAGCAACACCTACTTTCTAGTTCACTGGACTCACTCAGGACAACTAGCAAAGAAGGTTCTATATTACTGGTAATGACAAAAACAAAGAACATGGGATTTGGTATTGAGGGATATGAACATAATTATGTGTTTTTATTATCTTCTTCATTTTTCTCATTTATAAGGAGACCTTGTCAATATCATTTAACTAATCTGTGTATCTTTTTGAACACTGGAGGAACAATTGAGTTGTTGTTGGATTTAGATGAGATAAAAAATGCCTGGACAGAAAGTTTTAGGAGTAATGCTTCATTATGTGTTGGGGTTCCTTTTTTCTGTATTTAATTTTTTGAATTTGAAATAAAGTTTGAATAAAAAAAGAAGGAAAAGAAAAAGTTCTCACCACAATCTCATCACAACCACCTTGCTAAACCTCTTAGTATAGTCCTACCATGTGCTGGAATGACACATGTATCATCATGCTTATCTCTATTTTCCAGATGAAAATGTTGAGTTAGAGAGAAGTCACACATTTACTCAGTCCTTACATTTGGGAATAGGCACTGCAATTACTCACATTAGCTTCTGCTTTAGAATCATGGCATTAACCACAAGATTCCATTACTGTCAAATACAATGATCTTAAGGGAAAAATACAAAATTCAAAATAATACTTGAAGACTTCCATATTCTGCCATCAAAAATTTATAGAGAGAGGGTTGAGGAAAGAAGTCATAGTTGAAAACTCCATAGATCAGCCACTAAATTAAACATCTATTGAACTGGAAGGAACTCTCTGAGTCAAATATTTTGAAATCTGGAGTCTAGATGAACACTGCGCAGCATTTAGGGAAAACCTGGTGGAAGAAGATGGTATATGTCTAAAAATATCAGTGAATTTTACCCTCTGTGCAGTGGTAACTTCCCCCAGCCATGTGGCAGGCAGCAGTGTGGCTGTACTCCAGGTTCCTGTTGCATCTTGCCAATGCCAGGGTGGTGTACAAAGCCCTAGTCCTTCAAACTCTGGGGGAAGTATGATCTGATTAGCAGTCACTGCTTTTTTTATGCTAAAGATGGAGTCAGGGGACCCTTCACCCTAGGGGAGAAGAATCCCTCTGCACAAACCATCATGGCTTTTATTATGATCACAGAAAAAAGCAATGAAAAGTGCGCCTACACTAACGTTTTCTAGTAACTTAAACTTTTCCTACCTCTGCTACTAACATCATAAGCACATGTTTTTCGTCTTGATGTTTATTTTTTCCTATTCTTTCTAAGTTCAGCACATCCTCACCTTTCTTTAAGCCTTCATTCAGGTAAGCATTAGATTTTATCTTAGGTATAACATGTTTTTGTTCTGACTAACTTAAGTGCAGCATGTGTAAGTTCCCAGGCTGTTTGCCACATACCAAAGTCCTTATATGTTCTCCTTCAGTGTTTTTACCAGAAAAAATGTGCTGTATTTTGTTGAGTGCTTTTTCAGCAGCTATAGAGATGATCATGAGATTTTTTTCTTTAGATCAGTTTATGTGGTGTATTACATTGATTGATTTTCTTATGTTGAACCATCCTTGCATGCCTAGGATGAAACCCATTTGAACATAGTGTATAATTCATTTGATGTGTTGTTGAATATGATTAGCAAGTATTTTGTTCAGGATTTTAGCATCTAGGTTCTTTAGAGTTGTTGGTCCATAATTTTCCTTTCCTGTGGCATCTTTGGTTATGGTATTAGGGTAATGTTGACATCATAGAATGAGTTAGGCAATATTTCTTCTACTTCTATTTTTTAGAAGCGTTTAAGCAGGATTGGTGTTAGTTCTTTCCAGAATGTTTGGTAGAATTCACCTCTGAAGCCATCTGGTCCTCGGCTCTTATTAGTTGGGAGGTTTTCGATGACTTAATCTATGTCTTGACTTCTAATTGGGCTGTTGAGTTCATCAATTTCTACTTTCATCAATGTAGGCTGCTTGTAAGTTTCTAAATATTTGTCCATTTCCTCTAAATTATCCTTCTTGTTGACATACAATTTTTCAAAGAATCCTCTTATGATACCTTTTATTTCTGTGGGGTCAGTGGTTGTTTCAACTTCCCCATTTCTTATTTTGTGTATTGGTATCTTCTCTCTTTTTTTCTTTCTAAGTGTAGCTCAGGGTATGTCAATTTTATTGACCTTCTTGAAGAATCAGCTTTTGGTTTTATTTTTTCTAATGTTTTCCTGTTTTCTATTTCATTTATTTCTGCTCTAATCTTTGTTATTTCCTTCTGTCTACTACATTTGGGGTTAGTTTATTCTTTTTCTAATTCCTCCAGATGTGCAGTTAGGTCTTCAATTATAGCTCTTTTTTTCTTTTTCTTTCTTTGATATATGCTATTATGGTTATGAATTTCCCTCTCAGTACACCTTTGGTGCATCCCATAGGTTTTGATATTTTGTGTTGTCATTTTCATTTGTTTAAAGGTAGTTACTGATTTCTTTTGAAGATTTCCTCCTTGACCCATGGTTTATCTAAGAGTATGTTGTTTATCTTCCATATCATTGTGCCTAATCTGCTTATCTGGCCCTTACAGATTTCCAGCTTCATTCCATTGTGGTTAGAGAAATTATTTTGTATAATTTCAATTTTTCTGAATTCATTGAGAATTTTTCTGTGGCCCACCATGTGGTCTGTCTTGGAGAATGATCCATGTGCACTTGAGAGTAATGTATATCCCACTGTATTTGGGTGCAGTGTTCTCTATATGTCTATTAGGTCCAGATCCTCTAAAGTATTATTCAAAGTCTTTGTTTCTTTATTGATTCTCTGTTGAGATGTTCTGTCTAATGGTGATAATGGTGTATTAAAGTCTATTGGTGTATAGGGGCATCTATTTCTCCACTTCTTTTTTCCATTGTTTGCTTCATGTATTTTGAGGGACCCCAGTTAGGTGCATAAATGTTTATGATTGTTAAGTTTTTTTTATCAATTACCCCTTTTACTAATATATAATGTCCATCTTTGTCTTTTACAATAATTTTGCATGTAAAGTCTATTTTTTCTGATAATAGTATAGATACTTCTGCCCATTTTTGGTTATTGTTTCCTTGTAAGATTGTTTTCCAGCCATTCACTGTCAGCCTCCTTGAATCCCTGGATCTAAGGTGGGTTTCTTGTAGTCAACAGTCAAGAGACACAGAATGGCAGAATGGATAAGAAAATATGACCCATCTATATGATGTCTACAAATAGAAAATTTAAAGACAAGATCTCATCCTTTTTCTTTCTTGTCTGTGCAGGGTTGCTGCAGAGTTACAGTGGTCCACAAGAGTGCCAGCTCCTGCAGCACACCCAGCAGCAGTGAGGCCCTCACTCTTCACTGGCTGAGTACCATTGTTCTGTGGGCAGGATGCCAGTCACTGCTTTTAATCACCTACTTCAGATAGCTAGGTGGGACCAGGTTTTAGGGAATACATTTTTTTAACACTTATCTGGAAAAGAGGTAGGAAAATCTTAGAGAGGGAACAATTTTATCCCATTTTCTCTTTCCTTTCTCATTTGTGAGCAAAAATAATTTGAAAAAGTCACAAATTGATGGCTCCATACTTCAACAACAAAGCCTATCATTCCAAGAGGAGTAGAAGAATTAGATTTCAAGAATAAAAACAACTTAATACTTGGAATGTCCAGTTCTCAACAAAAAAGTATGAAATACTCAGAGGAACAGGAAAGTAAGGAAAAAAATGAATTTTCTAGAAATCATTCCTGAGTAAACCCAAACATTGCAACTATTAGTAAAAGACTTTAATTCAACCACCATAAATATATTTAATGAGATAAAGGAATTCATATTAAAAGAAATAAAGTAAATGAGGAAAACATTGAACAAAATAAAGAGATAGAAATTATTAAAAAATAAAAAGAAATTTTGATGCTGCAAAGTACAGTAATTTCAATGAGGCAGAAGAAAGAATAAGTGAACTGGAAGACAAAATAATTGAAATTATCTAGTATGAGGAGCAGATAGAAAAAAATGAAAACTATAAACAGAGTCTAAGGGATCTGTGGCACAAAATGAAGTGTGCCATCATTTTGGTCTGAGAAGGACAAGAGGGAATGAAAGCGGCAGGAAGAACATTTTAAGAAATGGTGGATGAAAATTCCCAAATCTGATGAAAGACATGAATACACACATCCAGGATCTCCAAAAATTCCAAGCATGATATGCTAAAAGATATACTAAAAGACATTTTATATTGAAAATTTCAAAATCCAAATACAAGGAGAAGATTTTGAAAGCACTAAGAGAGGAGATACTTGTCAAATACAGGAATCACCAATAAGAATAACAATGGATTTCTCATTACAAACTATGAAGGCCATGAAAGAATGGGATGGAATATTTAAAGTGCTTAAAAAAATGTCAACCAAGATTTCTTAAAACAATACACTCCATTGTTTATATTGGGTTTCAATGTGTGTTTATATATGGTAATAGAATAATTTTTTTAAAAAAAGGAAGAGCCCTACCCAAATAGTGACTCATAAGTTAAACCATAGACTATAGTTAATAGTATAATCATAAAACTATTCTTTCACCAATTGTAAAAAATATTCTACACCAAGACAGGCTATTAATAATAGCATGATATATGGGAATCCTCTATTTTACTCATGCTTGCTCTGTGAGCCCACAAATTCTTTAATTAAAAAAAAGCTAATATTTCCCTGTTTTAAAGCACATTCAGTGCTGTTAATTACATTTACAATGTGGGACTATGAACACCATCATCCATTTCCAAAATTTTCCATTTCACCACAGAGAAGGTCTATACAATTTGAGCATTAGCTCCCATTTTCAATACCCACATTGACTGCTAATAACAAATATATTACTTTCTGTATTTATGAATTACATATACTTATTATTTCACATAAGTGACAACATACACTATTTGGTCTTTTGTATTTGGCTAATTTCACTCAATATGAGTCTTCAAGATTCATCCATATTGTTATATGTACCAGAATTTCATTTGCTTTAACGGCTGAATAATATTTCATTGTATGGATTTATAGATAAATGTTGATATTCTAAAACTAGGTCCATGAAAAAAGTGCCACAGATGAGAAAAGAGGAGAAAGAAACAAGAGATAGCTGGTGTCAAAGACCTTCCATCCAAGGGGAGTAGAGTGTCATTGCATAAATCATCATGGCTTTTATTTAGCTTTAGAAAAAAGAAAATACATGTGCACATGTGCAAAGGTAATAGATACTTGATGGGTTACATATTACTAAATTCAATAAGTCTTTAGGGTTAATGGTTCAGACTCTTTACATTCCTGCATGTAACAGACCTTGCTAAACATTATCTGACATAGACCAGATACACTCCTTGAATCACAAAATGCTTCTCCACCAGGCTGCTACCAGATCTTATCTTAGTGTCATTAGACTAGAGACACCTGTCTCATACATACTAAGGCAGCCTGCTTTATGTCAGTAGTCACGGCTTTTAATTGAACTCCTTCATTTCCCACTTTTTAAAATTCTTTTTCAGTCAAGATCATATGAAGCATTATATAAGATGAAACAAGGTGACATCCTGTCACACGTGTCTTCTTCCACATGCTCTTGTGGCTGTGCCTTAGGTTGTCCTCCTCTAAGAATCTTACCCACCTTTGGCTACCAGTCAAGCTTTTGAGCTCTTACACAGAAGGCAATTTCATTTATATTTTATGCTTCTTCAGGTTCCTTATGTGTAGCTTTTATGTGGATAATTAGTAGTAAAATCAAGGGGTAATCAATACATTACTTTCTACCACCAATTATGTAAAAATAGTTTTTCATGGCTAAGTTTCTTAACATAAATGCATTTAACTGATTCCATTTTTTATTTTTTCTATGAATATATGTTATTTCTCTCCCGTGAAAATACAAACAATTATAATGCATAAAACAATAGTTCCTAATCCAATCAAAAATGATATTTGAACAGGTGTTTGTTTCACCATTGAAATGAATTGACAGTATTTAAATTTTCAGACAATTCATTCCAAAATTCTTCACCAGGAATTTCTATCAATTCATTTTGAGACATGCTTAACACTTTCTTTTGCAAGTCTAAAATATCTAAAAAATATTATGCTTATATCCAGTCAACTGATTTTTTAATTATTCCCAAACATGCTCATTATTATTATAAGGCAAAGGAGAAATACAGAAAGAACTTTCATTCAAATCATATTTAAGAGTTCTCAACAAGTTGAAATTATAGATTTGATTACCCAAATGTATAATAGTTGTTTCAAGATCATTCATACAATTATTCAGTTCCATGTCAATGTGAGACTGGCTATGCCACGTCTCACTTGCATTTTTATGCCAGCCCTTAACATATTGTTGAGTCTGGACTCCTTGATGCAGGGCTGTGCCACATACAGCTGTGGTGGTTATGATGAAAATCAGTCCCAAAATTCCTGCTATTAAAAGTCCAATCAGTCTTTTAATTCTTTTTAAATAATCATTGAGGAAGTGAAACAGCAACTGGGATTCTGGAGACTGTTGCCAAAGGCTGGTCATCCAAATCAGTAACCATAGTCCTTTTCTTCTTCTTGCTATAAAAAGAGTTTGATTTCCTGCAAATATGAATTCTTAAGACATGTAAATAAAGAGAAAAAGGAGCAGCTAATATTCCTTTCATGAAAAGTTACTTTCCAATGATAAAAACAATAGGCTCTCATACACATACTGTAAGAAATTTAGTTGATTTTCTTTTTAAACCAGTAATATTAGTTTCATTATTTTGCCATTCAAAATTGGGCCAGTTCCCAAATTAATTTCCACAAATAATTTTGAGTTTTGTTAAGTTTAGTGTCCCATGGTTGTGAAATAAATCTTCCCTGATTTTTCCAATTTATTGAGCTGTTAGTAACTGCTGTATTACCAAAATTATAGAAATAAGAATTACTGTCATTAGTGGTTATGGCTGAGTTGTTAATGAACCTAGTTATGGTTGTGTTTTTAACAGGCTTCAATATTCCTATAAGGGCCCAATCCTTTGCAATTTCATAGGAATCATTAAACAACACAACCTCTGTAAAACCATGACATACATGCCATTTGTCATTTAGTAATCTGTTTTGAGAGGGACATGTAAGATTTACCATATTTTCTGATTTATATAGTAAAGAAGGGAAATTGAGAATATAAATTTGAGTTTGATTTTCCTGTTAAAACTACACTGCAATTTGGAGGCTGAATGCATGAGGAAACATGTCCAATACAAAGAGGGCAGTCTATAAAAGGTAAAGTTAAATTTTCTATAAATTTTCCTTCTTCTTTTGGTTTCAGGGTAGCCATAATTCTATAGGTCCTGGAAAATGGTGAGATTGATTAATATAAATTGGGTAAGACTCATCAGCCCAAGTTAACAGCTCTAAAAAAAGTTGGGTTGGTAATGTATGCCCAATAAGTGAAATTTGGATATAGTATCTTAACTTGACTCAATACTTTAGCTATAATTAAAGCAATGTGAATCCACCATGGCCATAGTTTAAGTTTTGGCAGCATCTTCACCTCTAGGCTTGATTCTTCTGGAGGGGATCCACTGCTGTTCTCCTGTTTCTGTATTGATAAGAGCGAAACAGCCGCAATCTTTTCCCTTCTTTTTTCCCCTTTATTCATTGTTTCATTTTTCCAATATATCAGTTGCCTGCATTTTTCATTTTCATTCTTTTTATTAACTTCCCATTGTCTTTCTGCTGCTGTGGTATTAGAAATTTGTTGTCTATCAATAAAATTTAAGGTAAGCAATGCTTTAGATAATTTATCTTTAACAGATTCTGCTCCATTCCCCTTCTTTGTTTTTGCAAAATTAATTTTAGTAAGTGATTGCATTTCTCTACTATTGCTTATCCTTGGGGGTTATATGGAATTCCTGTAACACGTTAATGTTCCAGTCACTGAAAAATTTTTTGAAAGATTGACTAAGATAAGAAAGCCCATTATCAGTTTTTAGCTATGCCAGCAGCTCCATTACAGCAAAACAATGTAATAAGTGAGAACGTACATGTGAGGCGTTTTCACCAGCATGTGTAGTGGCCCAAATAAAATTAGAAAATGTGTCCACACTTGCGTGTACATATTGAAGGCACCCAAAAGAGGGCACATGTGTGACATCCATTTGCCAAATTTCATTTGGATGTTCATTTGGATGTTTCATTTTGATTTACTCCTGGAGAGAAAGTGGAGGCAGTTAAGGGTCCACAAGCAAGACATTGTCTAACAATCTTCTTATTTTCTTTACTGTTAAGTGGGGATATTTATGACACAAGCCAGAAGCATTAGTATGTGTAAGTTTATGATAATCAGCAGCACTTTCAATATGAGCAATACGCTTATCTACCAAATCATTTTGTGAAGCCATAGGGTCAGGAAGTTGAGAATGGGAATGAATATTAGTAATGTAATTTGGATTAGATGGTTCACCATCATCTTTTGTAATTGTAGGAAAAGTATTTCTAATTCAGAAATTGGAGTTATTTGAACTGTTTCTATATGACAAACAAAGTGACATAAGCAGAATCATACACAATATTTAAAGGCTCAGAAATATCAGTTAGCAATTGAACAACAGCCATTAGTTTCACCTTTTAGGCAGATGAATAAGGTATTTTCTAAGATTTTGTAGGTGAGCCTACATAGCCTGCACTTCCATTACTACTGCCATCAGTTAAGTAAGTGCAGCAGACAGCAGTTGTTTGACAACCTCAGGAAGAATACATGAAGTACTTTTTAAGGACTCTAAAAATTTTGAATATAGGAAATGATTAACAACTGTTCCAATAAAATCTGCTAAGGCCACTTGCCAAGAGTTACTGAAATGCCAGAGCAGAGAAAGCTCCCACTTTGTAAGGTCCCATATGATTTTATCAGGGTCTCTAACCATAAGCTCTCTCTGGCAACTATGGCTTTTTCATATTATTGGTGTAATTTTTTCAGGAGAAAAATGAAGTTTTTTGTATCTTCCTTGGATACGAATATATATTCTATTATGCCCTCCTCTTACCAAAGTATCCCACTAGGGGAATGGCAAGACGGAAACATTAAAAGTGAAATGGGAAGACTCATGTTTATCCTTGTTAGTTGGCTATTTTGTACTTTTTTTTTTCAACCATTTTAATTCCTTTTTTTGCTTCTGAGCTCAAAATTTGAGAGCTATTTAAGTCAGAGTCTCCTGTTAGAGTATTAAAAAGAGATATTTAAAGCATAAGATGGAATTCCTAAAGTAGGCCATACTCAATTAATATGACCCAGTAATTTTTGAAAATCATTTAAAGTACATAAGTGATGAGTTCAAAACTGGGCCTTTGTGGTGTTATAATATTTCCACTTATAGTATGGCCCAAATATTGAAAAGGGGACTGTTTTTTGAATTTTATCTTCCACTATTTGTAACCAATGTTGAAGAATTTCTTCAGCCAACTGAAATATTTGTTTCAACTCAGAAGTTTGCTAAGTGGCAAAAAGACTAACATCCATATAATGAAAAATCATAGTATTGGGAAATTGTTTTTGTAAAATTTTTAATGTAATGTGAACAAAGGATTGACATAATGTAGGAGTGTTCATCATTCCCTGAAGTAAAACTTTACAATTATATCATTCAGTAGGAGCTGAGTGATTAATAGAAGGAACAGAAAATGCAAATTTTCTCTATCATTTGGATTGAGACTAATAGTAAAGGAACAATCTTTCAAATCCATAATAACAATATGCCAATTTTGTGGAATCATAGTTGAGGTTGGCAAACCAGGCTGTAAAGATCCTATAGGTTGAATAACTTTGTTAATTTAATTTAAATATGTCAACACGGGCCATTTGCAAAATTTCTTTTTAATTACAAAAACTGGAGAATTCCATGGACCAGTAGAGGGTTCAATATGGCCTGCCATTAGCAGCTCATGTACTAATCCTTTCAGGGCTTCTAACTTTTCTTTGGAAGGGGCCACTGTTCAACCCAGATAGGCTTAGTTGTTAGCCATTTAAAGGTAATGTGAAGCCCTTTCCAACAGTAGCCCCTACTCTAAATTTGAATATCATGGTAGTCTCCAATAAGGCATGCCTCAGGTTGGGAAGGGGAGAGCATATTGCATATGCATAATAAAATATTTAGCTGTATCAAAACATGAAGGAATATTCAAATAAGCTCCCCATTAGTATAAAAAGTCTTCTCCATAAGTTAAGACCTATATCTGCAACATAAGGTTGTAGAGCAGTCTTTTGTCCCTCTGGACCTTCTACCTTAACTATCTAAGTACTTTGATAAACATCTGTCATTGTGCCAATGCCAGAGAAAACTATAGGCACCTTTTGTGAAATCCAAGCTTGTGGCCAATATCATTTATCCATTATAGAGACATCAGCCCCAGTATCCACTAATCCAAAAAATATCTTCCCATTTATTTTTATGGTAATTTCAGGCCTTTCATCTCCAATTGCTGTTTACCAATAAAATTTACACCCAGTGGAACCAAATACTCCTTACATTTTATAGGCCAAGATTGAGGTTTATGATATGGTAATAAAAGAATTTGAGCTATATGATTGCCTGATTCAATTTTATTGGGAGTTAAAATTTCTATTAATACACAAATTTCTCCATCAAAGTTGGAGTCAATGATCCTGGTTTGCACTAAAACACCTTTGCTCATAAGACTGTTACAGCCAATAATGAAACGTGCATTATTTTTTGTGATAGGTCCTTTAATTCCTGTCCTTATTTTTGTATACCCAATGAAGGAGTAATAAGCTTAACTTCAGCAAAGATTGACAGCTGCACTGCCTTTGGGAGCTGCTTTTAGCTCTGTTATATGCCGGAGTGAGCTGCTCCATTGCTGGCCAGGTAGATTTAAGTTAAACTGGGAAATGTGCTCATATTGTTTGTCCAAGGGCCTTGAGTAAAGCCGGCTTGGAAGTTTCCTGACTTATTAATGAGACTGCCATTCTTATGATATCTAGAATGGCATTCATTGGCCCAGTGTAACACTTTTTGGCATACCGGACACACACGAGTTGGTAATGATCTACTATTGTCTCTAGATGGAGCTCTCACACTAGTTTTTGCTCGGCAATCTTTTCACATATGTCGAAGTTTCCCACATTTAAAGCAATTTAAATTATTAAGTGAAGGACTACATCCCTTTATAGCAGCTGCAAGAATTATCATGTTGTTTGCATTAGATCCAATGTCTTGGCATGCCTTTATATAATCCTGTAAAGTACCTCCAGTTTCCCTTATTAGAGATAAAGCCTTTTCACACTCACTGTTGACATTATCAAAACCTAACCTTTGAATAACCATTTCCCTAAGATCAGATTGAGTTACTGTCTTGTTAACTATGTCTGCCAGCCTCATTACAAATTCAACATAGGGTTCAGTATTTCCTTGAACAATTTTTGAAAATGATTGAACAGTCTTTCCAGGGTTGGAGATTCATTGCCAGGAGGCTAGGCAGCACAATTGAACTTGTACACTGGCAACATCATCATATTGCATTGGAGGAGGAACCCAGCCCATTGACCTATTCCTAATATTTGTTCAGTGGTAACAATCACTGGTGGATTTTGCTGTTGATTTTGTCATGCTACAATGTTAGCTTCATCAGCCCACCATGTCCTAAAGTGTAAAAATTCTGCTGAATTAAGAACAGCTTGAGCTAACAAATCCCAATCCCAGGGTATCAATTTGACTGTTTGTGCCATTCCTTGCACCAATCCTTGAGTATAAGGAGAATTTACACCATATTGAGTACATGCTTGTTTTAATTCCTTGTTAGCTTTAAAAGGAATAGGAGCATGATCAAATTGTATGCCTCCTTGGGGATTTTGATCATCTACTGGAATTTGAGTAACTGTTACTGGAAAAACAGAAAAAATTGGCAAAGCCCTTGAATCTTCTCTACTTCCCTGTGCTATGCTTTTCATAATTGAAGAGGATGGTGCTGGCACAAAAACAGAAACTTTTGGAGGGTCATCAAATGTCATTAAAAATGGATCAGCAGATACGTTAGGAAGCTCAGGCATGTGTTCAAAAGACAATAAATCATCTTTTGGAGGGGACAGCATAATGACTGCTGGAAAATTTCCATAAACTTCCTTTTTCTTTTCTTCCCTTTTATTAGACATGAGTTTGTCTGTTTTTGGCTGTACATGAATTTTTTCATATATATTTTCATTAAAATCAACATCAATTTGTTCTATCGGTCAAGTGATAGCAGTATTCTGTTTATTATCGTCATTTTCTTCTGATTGTAATGGTTCAAAGAAACAGAAATAAGACTACACAAAGACCATACATGTACGGAAATTATCTCTCCCTTTTGATAAGCCCTTTTTAAAGCTTTCATGACTAACTTCCTTTGTTTCAGATTCAAAATATTCCACCCTTGTGGCTGAAACCAATAACAATGTTTCTGTACAAGAGGAAAACTTTCCTCAAAAGCTGAGGATTTAATAGTTACACCGGTGCTCTTTAATAAAGTTTTTAACACTCTAGAGTACTCCTGAAAATTTGTCTCCTGATTCCCCATTTCCCTTATGATCCCAAGGATATAAATTACCTTTTATTGAAAACCACTCATCAGGAGATCCTTGGTCCACCGCAGACTGACTGAAAGAAAAGTTGCATTTTCAAGTCCCTGTTCAGGTGCCAAATGTTGATTTTCTGGAGCTAGGTCCATGAAAACGGTGTCACAGATGAGAACAGATGAGAAAGAAACAAGAGAAAGCTGTGGTAAGGTGACCTTCCATCCAAGGGGAGGAGAATGCTGCTGCATAAAACATCATGGCATTTATTTAGCTTTAGAACAAAAAAAAATATGTGTGCTCATGTGCAAAGGTAATAGATACACATTACTAAAGTCAGCAAGTCTTTAAGGTTAATGGTTCAGTTCTCTTTACTTTCCTGCATGTAACAGAGTTTGTTAATCATTATCTGACATATTCCAGATACACTCCTTTATCAGAGAATGCTTCTCCACCTGGCCCCTATCAGATCTTATCTTAGTATCTTTAGACTAGAGACACCTGTCTCATACATACCAAGGCAGCCTGGTTTCTGTTAGTAGTCATGGCCTTTAATTGAACTCCTTCAGATAAACATTGTTTATCCTTCCATTGGCTGATGAGCATTTGAGTTGCTTCCATCTGGCAACCATTTATAATGCTACTATGTGTTGTAGGATATGGAAAAACATCCTTCCCGCTCCTACTCCCTTTAACTCTTCCGGCACCTTATCAGCCCTAACACCCCCTCCCAACCCCCTTTTACATGGCCGCTAAGGCTGAAACAAAGAATAGCTAGCCTTCTTCTCGGAAGTTAAGAGAAGTACCCACCAATCCCTACCCTCCTCCCTGTTTGCGCCACAACCTTCCCGCCAACCCCATGCCCGCCAATCTACAAAGCCTATATATGCTTGTGCGCTTCCTCAATAAACTCTCTTGGTTCCTGCTCCCACCCGGAGAACAGAGTCTCTTGTCTGTCCTTTCTCCCCACCGCCTTCCTGTTCCCCCGTTGTTCAGCCTCCGGCCATCAGTTGGAGGTCTTCAACGGGGAAATCGCCTCCGACCATCAGTCGGAGAGACCTCTCCGACCATCAGTCTGAGAGACAACAACTATGAACATCAGTGTGCAAAAATCTGAGGATCTGCTTTTGATACTTTTCAGTTTAGCAGAATTGGGGCTGCAAGTCATATTCTTATGGTAATTCTATTCTTAAATATCTGAGGAAGTGCCAACTGACTTCTATAGCAGATGCACCATTTTATATTCCATCCAATAATGAATGAGTATTCTTATTTGAGAACATCCTTCTCGAACCTTGTCATTTTCTAGTATTTTTTTTTTGTTATAAATGCCATTCTACTGTGTGTGAAAAAGTATTTCATTGGGTTTTGTTTTGCCTGTCTCTAATGGCAAATCATAATAGGCACCTTTTCATCTGCTTGTTCATTATATGTATATCTACTTTGGAGAGATGTCTATACCTGTCTCTTGCCCATTTATTAATAGGGTTTTTCTCTTTCTGTTGTTGAATTACAAAGTTTCTTTATATATTCTGGATATTAAACCCTTATCATATATATTGTTAAATATTTTTTCCCACTTGTAGTTTGTCTTTTTATTTCATGTTAACTTCATTTGATGTACAAAAGCCTTAAATTTTTATGAGTTTCCATTTATCAATTATCTTCTTTTCTTGATATTTTAAAAAATTACATTCTCAGAAACCATTGCCTAACACAAGATACTGAAAGTTCTTCTTCTTCCCTTCTAGAAGTGTTAGAGTTCTGGTTCTTATATTTAGGTTTTTGAACCATTTTGAATTAAATTTTGCATATGGCATGATGTAGGGGATCCACCTTCATTTTTTGCATATAGATATCTAGTTTCCTGTCACCTTTTGTTGTAGGGACTAGTTTTTCACAATTGAGTTCACCTGGAACACATTTTACTTAGCCAGAAATGTGATGGTTAATTTCTGAACTCTTCATATGATTCCATTGGTCTATATGCCTATCCTTGTGCTAGGATCATGGTGTTTTCTTTCTTGTGCCTTTGTAGTAAATTTAAGTTTGGAAAGTGAGCGTCCTACAACTACAACTCCATTCTTCTTTTTCAAGATTTATTTGGCTATCTGGGGTACCTTATACTTCCATATATATTTAATGTATTGCTTTTCTATTTTTGTAGAGAAGGCTGTTGTAATAGTGATTAGGATTGCATGGCACTTGCAAATCACTTTTGGTAGAATTGACATCTTAATAATACTCGGTGTTCCAATCCATAAACACAAAATACCTTTCCATTAATTTGGGTTTCTTTGATTCAACAATGTCTTGTAGTTTTCCATATACATGTCTTTTACATCCTTGGTTAGATTTATTCTTATATATTTGATTCTTTTTTTTGCTATTGTAAATAGAATTTTGCCTTGATTTCTTCTTCAGAATTTTCAGTACTATTATGTAGAAAAAAATAACAGCTTTTTTCTGTGGCTCTTGTACCCCACCATTTTGCCAAATTTGTTTATAAAGCCTAGTAAGCTTGTTGTGGGTATTTCAGAATGTTTTTTTTCTTTAGGATCATGCCATCTACAAATAGGAAAATTTTTACTTCTTCCTATCCAATGTGGATAACTTTTTTTCTTTTTTTACCTTATTATTCTGGCTACAACTTCTGGTACAATTTTGAATAACAATGTTGACAGTAGATAGCCTTGTTTTGTTCCTTATCTTAAAGGTAAAGCTTTCAGGCTTTCACCATTGAGTATGATATTAGAGGTAGTTTTTACAAACATGGCTGTGGCAGTTTGAAATTATTTTATGACTCACAAAAAGAGAAATATTATGTTTGTGGCTAGTCCACTCCTGTGAGTATGAGAAGTTTTTTCAATTGAACTACCTTAGTGAGGCATGACTCAGGTTAAGTCTCCACCCACTTGGGTGTGATAAAAATGGAGATACACAAGAAATACACCATATTTGATGCTGCCATAAGACAGAAAGGAAAGGGTCAAGCATCTGAGGCCCTGGGAAGAGATGAACTATTTGCCTCATAGCTTGGAGATGAATTCAGGAAGAAAGCAGAGCAGCCAAGCCTGAGAGAATATTAAGAGGCAAGCGCTATGTCTTGTTGCCCTCAGCTGATCTCAGGGTGTCAGTACAGCCTGGAGGGGAAAGGAGTAATCTGGCAGAGATCATCTGACAAACTACTTCAACACATTGAAGCTGACTTGATGAGAAAATGCCTTTTATGGTGCCTTGAATTGGATTTTTCATTGCTTTGGAACTGTAAAGTTTTACCCCCAAATAAATACCC
>JAQZBX010045534.1:0-20991 GCA_029593785.1 Cabassous unicinctus | reverse complement strand
GCTGGTCAGTTTCCTGGATCAGAATCCTCAAGTCTCCTTCCTGGAAGTAGGAGTCTGACTGCCATGGTTTCCGGGGCAAAAGTGGGAGGAGGTTGTGTGTGTGTGTGTATGTGTCTTACCATTCAGTCTGTAAATGTTCCTTAATCCTCTTGTTTTTAACCTGATGTCCCTGCCCTCCCCTGTGCCTGGTGTTCCTGAATCCCAGAGCTCTTTGATTCAATGTCTCTAGAGACAACACTTCTTTATCTGCTAAGGCCTGAACTCTGGGATGTGCTAGCATTTAGGTGTCTGTATTGAAACTACACTTGCCAAGCCACCAAAGATTTCCCAACTGCTGAACGCAATTGGAGGAGCATGTCTAGGATAAGGACACTGCTGATTACCCGTCCTTCCTGGGACTCTGCCTTCCCTTGACTTCCAGGACATTGGGTTTATCTTGTTCTATCCCACATCTCTTCTTCTCTCCCCCTCTGGATTGCCTTTCTCTGTCCCTTGGGGTTTCATCCTCAACTCTCTTTTCCTCTGCTCCCCTTCCTTCCTCTCCCCTGCTGTCTTCTCTCTCCACGCCCTGCCCATTTCAACCATGCCTAAGGTTTTAACTGCCGCAGTTAACTGATGGTCCCGGTGCTGCCTCTCCAGCCACCAAAACCTCCAATTCCACCTGTCCAAAACAGAACTCATCATCATCACCCTGAAGCAGCTCTTTCTCTGTGACATATTTCCATTTTCAGTGTAAGGCACCACATCCTCCCTGTTGACCAAGCCAGAAAATCAGTTTAGATTCTTTTCGTCTTCCCACCACCACTGCCCCTCACCCCCAACACACATCTACCCACTCAGCTAGTACTGAAGATTGTCCTTCTAAATGCCTGTTGTTGTTTTTTTTTTAAAATATGGAATGCTTCACGAATTTGCATGTCATCGTTGAGCAGGGGCCATCCTAATCTTCTCCGTATCGTTCCAATTTCAGTATATGTGCTGCTGAAGCGAGCACCTAATTGACTGTTGAATTTGTTTCCTCTGCTCCTCTCCTCCTATTGCTGCTGCCTTAATTCAAGTCCTCATCGGCAGTCATCCCTCCATTATTGCAAATTCTTCTGACCTGGGTCCTTGGCTTCCGATCCTTCCACCCTCTAATCTAGCTTCTATTCTGCCATCGGAGTGAATGCTCTAAAACTCTTGTCTGACCATGTTACCCTGACTTATAGCCCTTCAAAGGGCCCCCATTAAAGCCATGAAGTCCAGGCTTCTGGCATTTGGCATGCAGACTGGGTTTCGTGACTTGTCATCACCCCTACCTCCACCCCCAGCTTTATCTCTTTCTGTCTACTCCCAGACTAGACCGCCACTCTCCAGCAAAAGCAAACTGCTTTAGTTTCCCAGCACCCCCTGCTTTTTTTTTTTTTGCCTCTGTGCCTTTGCTCAGTCTGTTCCTTGGGCCCATAATGCCCTTTCTCCTTGGTGAACTCCTATACTTCCTACAAAACCTAGCTCAGGGTACACTCCCTTTGTGAAGTTTTTCTTGAGGCCCCTCTGAGAGAATCCATCACTATCCTCTCCTCTCAGCACTCCCATAAAACACAAGTTATTGTGTAAACTACAAATATTTGGTGGCTTTTTCATGTGTTCATGTGGGTAACAAAACAAGAGAGGAAAGCTTCCCCTCTGAGTTTTAGTTTGAGTCGCGAAGAATTCACATTTATCAAGGTAGGGGGACAAGGATAACAGGGACAGTATAGCAAGTATGCATTTCCCTCAGGCTGAACCCCCTGCCTTATGGTCAGGGATTGCACATGGAGTAGAGGTGGTGGTGAGAATGAATACTGTTTGGTCACAGGCTGTGAAATAGCTCTTGGCTCCACTAGGCACCCTGGGGACTTGAATTCCTTAAATAGTGGAAACAGTAGTAGTAATTCTCTTCAAAACTTTGCCTCCTGAGGAGACTGGAAACGGCCCACTCCCTCCCTGCTCCACACCACCCTCTCCTGTCGGCTGCCTTCTCTTCATGCTCTTTCGCTGCCAATTCTCAAGCTCCATTTTCCTAAGCACATTTAGCCTCACCCAGAGAGGAGCAGGGGCAACAGGTGCCCCTCCAGGGAAGAAGGATGGTATCTCCAAGTCCTTGTGAGGCAGGTTAGTATAGTGAGAGGGAAGGTGGCTCGGACCTGGCAGAAAACAGGGCCCAAGACACGTGGCCATGAATCCCCTGAGGGAAATGCTGCTGTCAAGAATAAAGCTGGAAAGACCCTGCAAGACCTGGGCCACGAGAATCCCATTTGGAACAAGACTCCGTTTTGGGTCAAGGGGAAGCCCCGGACACCTTCAGAAGGCCTCACCGTTGGCCCTCTGAGAACTAACAGGTGGGGTAACCAATCAGAACAGCAAACAGCTGGGGCCATCCCCAACCTTAGGAAGGGGGAGGAATAAAGCTTTTAAAAAGGCCTGACCTGGGACTCCACATGTGCGACTCACCCTGCAGCATGCCTGCAGCCCATGCCTCGGATTGTGTGCTTTTCTCTTTTCTTGTTTCTTAATAAACTCTTTACTCCCTTGCCCACCCTATGGCGTGTCCTTAAATTCTTATATGCTATATAAGCCAAGAACCTAGAAACCCAGAACCTGGAGTCTTCCACCAGCACTTGGAGAGAGTTCTGCACTCACTACAGGTTCAACCCCCCCATTGTGTGTCCTTGAATAAGTTTCAGGGGTTCTCTGAGCCCCCCTTGGAATTGGTGTGTGTGCAGGTTTACAGCTTTCAAAATGAAGTGGGTGAATGCTTATGCATTTCCAGAGAAAGTTCTTAGGTCCTCATAAAGTTAAGAACTACTTACTTAGATCCTCAAGGGAATCTCTGGACTGCAGGGAGACCCCGCTTTAAGAAAAATAAACATTTTCAAAGCAGCTACATGGGGGGTTACAGTAACTGCATTGAAAAACGCTTCCAGCAGATAAGCTGTACTATTTGCTCTCCAAGCTTTGATACCGGAATTGACCTAGATTACCTTGTTGTGAACAAGGAATGCAGGCAGGGAAAGTTCCAGAGAGTGGAAGATAAGGACTGAAAACACTTGACTGTTTATCATCTTGATGGAGGGGGTGGGAGAGGAGCTGGAATGGGAAGAAAGGAAATTCACGTATATGGTGGTCAACGGCTTCACAGTTTTCACATGCAAGTGATCTCATGCACAGTCTCTCACAGGCTCACATAAACACGAATGCGCATGCTCCCTCTGCTGGTAACGAGGAGAACTTCAGCTCCTGGGAATAGGCCTGTCAGTGCTAGAATTTTTTCACACAAAGATGCACATAGTCTAGGACTGAAATGAAAATCACAGTTCCACAATCAAACTGTTCCATGGAGTTCCTTATGAAAATTTCCATAACTTTTCATTTTAGAGGCATTTTTTTAAACCATAAAATCCCCAAAGCTCACCAGCAATGGCCAATCCCACACTTAGAAATTGGATATTAAGATTCTCTTGACGGGCTCCTCCTACTGGCTGTCATTTGACAAAACTGAAAATCAAACTTAATTTTTTCTTTTTCTTCATTTTTTGTCTTTTTACTTTATTTTATAGATGATAATAATTTGAATCATGATTATAGTAATCTGCTAAAAGCATAGAACAACAGTTCTTAAATATTTTGGGCTCAGGACCTCTTGACAATTTTTAAAAATTTTGAAGACCCTAAAAGGCTTTTGTTTAAGTGGGTTATTTCTATTGATAGTTACTGGATTAGAAAATAAAACTGAGAAATTTAAAAAATCTTTATTAATTCATTTAATAAGTATAATAAGCCCATTTTATATATTAATGTAAATAACATTTTTTTGTGAAAATAACTATATTGGCATCTGTAGCAGTCTGGCAGTTTGATATAGTTATGAATTCCAAAAATAGATACTGGATTATGCTTATAAACTGGTCTGTTCCTCTGGGCATGATTAAGTTATGATGAGGGCTTCCATTGGGCCGCGTCAGTAGGGCATTGAGCCCTGCCCCTTGGTGGATGGGGAATCAAAGATAAAAGACATGGCAAAGGACAGAGTTGGAGTTTTGATGTTGGAGTTCTGATGCTGAGTTTTAATGCTGGAGCCCGGGGAAGTAAGCACACAGAGGAGCTTGGTCCTGAGGAAGGAGAGAAGGTCCCGGGAAAGGAGACGAGCTGTTCGCCTGATAGTCTACAGCAGGCCTTGTGGAGAAAAGCAAAGCCTGAGCCCAGAGAGAGATAAGCCCCGGGAAGAGAGGAACCCAGGAAGCCTGAACCCTGGCAAATGTCGGCAGCCATCTTGCTCCAACACGTAGCCATAGACTTTGGTAAAGGAAGTAACTTATGCTTTATGGCCTGGTAACTATAAGCTCCTACCCCAAATAAATACTCTTTTGTAAATGCCAACAGATTTCTGGTATTTTGCATCAGCTCCCCTTTGGCTGACTAATAGAGCATCGTTTTACATATTTACAAATTTCTTTAATATCTGGCTTAATAGAAGTTAGGTAGATTATCATATCTCCTTCTGCAATCAACCTGTTGTAATATGGTTTGGTTGAGTATATAAAAAATATCCGGCCTCACACAGATATGTTGTTAGGAAAGGGAGGTATATTAGAATACCCTTTTCAGATAATTGTGGATATTTTACTTGGGTACTACACCAAACTCAACAAATAGTAGTTTCTTAAAAGTTAGCTGCCTTGTGGAATCTGAAACAATATCAGTTAAGTTTTCATCAAAATCCATTGGTTTATTTTGCACTTGGAATGGATCTTTTACCCATGCATGATTTTGTAACATCATGCCCTGGTCATTTGGAAAATATTTGTTCACTAAGTTTTGCAGATCTTCCAAATGTTGACACATTTTCCTTAAACAGTAACAAAAAATCACATTCTTTAATCATATTAGAAAAGTCTTTATATGTTTTAGCAGTTGTCGAGCTCACAAGGGCAGATGCAAAATTTCCAAAATTTAATTTTCTCTTGAAAGCTTGAATTTTATAATTGGCAATAAATATTCTTGGTTGTTTTCCTTGAAGTGACAGGCTCATTTTGTTTCATTTCTGAGAAAATGTTCACCAAATACTCAAGTCTGAATAACTCGAGTTTTCAATCATTTGTTCTTTCAAGTAAAAATGACCTTCTATGAAAAAAGCTGCTAGTTCAACATACAACTCAAACAATTGCAGAGTATTGTACTCCATTGTACTTTGGTATCTTGTAGAAGTGCTTTATGCATACAGACTATATTAATTTAATAAAATTAACAATATTTTTCTGCTTCATCAAAGACACTCAAGTAAAATTGGCCTTTTTCCCCCTAGGAGTACATGGTTGAGAAGAGCACAATGACCACTAGCACAGTTTGGTGCCACTGTCTCGAGTCATGCTAGACACCAATGGTTTTACCCACCATTGCTTTGTCAACACAGTGAAAAAGGCAAATTTTGCAGCCCAGGAGTCCACAGACCACACTTTGAGAACCACTGCCGTACGACAAGCTTAATATAGTTGGTGATGGGGAAGAGACAGATCTGCTTTATAAGGCCTGACACCACCGCCATCTCTCATTTTGGTGGGGAGAATTAATTGCCTCTACACTCGTTTTCCTACCTTTGCTCCAGCAGGTACCTCTCAGACTGTAGTGATGAGTCTATCTGACCGTGATTCTCTTGGCGGATGGACAGTGAGCAGCTCAGTGGCAGAGCTTTGTGCTATTAATTCTCCTGGAGCTGAGTCCTCTGACAAGGAGAGAGCAGAAGGGTGTGGGTTGTGACTGGATGCTTGCCTGGGAATCTACATTTGGAAGGAGGCAAAGGAGGGGCCCCCTCTTTCTTGCACAGAGAGGAACATGGCAACTCCCACCACCCCTCCTTCCCTGCTCCCAGAAGGAGCCTCGGACCAGCCTCTAAGTTTTGCAGAGGTTATCCCACCCTGGCTGGGATCTTGAAGGAACTTCATTAGACCAGCTGACTGAGAAGGCCTTTCCCTGGGCAGCTATTCCCCAAGGCTCCTGCAAAACAGTCCTGGGGTAGGGGTGGGAGGTTGAGAGTGGGTGAAAAAAGAGGGTTCGAGTCTGCAGAGGTGTGGGGTGTGGAGAGGTGTGGAGAGAGGAGGACGTGGACCTGGAGGCTGCAGTGGCCCCCCCCACAAAGGCAGGCCCTCTGTCTGTGTCGGTGCCTGCTTCCCCCTGACATTCCTGGCCCCAGCCTGGGCGCGGGGTGGAAGGGGTGGGCAGAGTTCAGGGTGAAATCCGAGTGGCTAAGATTAACATCAACAAAGGCCAGCTGCCCAGCTATTGTTTCTATGTATGTCCAAGCACATTGCTCGAGGGGAGAGCGGTTCATCATCTATGCCAAGGTCAGTGAGCGGCTGTGGCCGCTCCTCCCTCGGTGCCTGGACACTCTGGAAGCCAAGAGCTTGAATATGGCTCCCCAGCCAGCTTGTGCCCTCAGCCATGAGCTCCCCAACCTTATTTCAGGGCCCCGAGGCAGAGGGAGCCCTCCTGAACCACGAGAGGCAATTTCCTGCACCATCTCTGGTCAGGAGGCTCTTCTCATTAATGTCCATTTGTCCTTTCATTTATTCTCCGAACACCTACTACATGTCAGGTGATGTGCACTGAGGACACAAAAAGGAGTACGATGTGGTGTCAGCACCCAAGTTCCTCCCGGGCTTGTGAATAATCTTCACTATTGTGGGTTAAGTGTGAGGAAAGAGGGACCCACAGGGGCTGGAGGAGGGGCTCCTAATGCAGTCGGTGGTGGTCAGGGTGGGCTTCCTGGAAGAAGCAATGCTCCAGCTCAGTCCAGACGAGGGTAGGAGGCAGCTAGTCTGGGAGGGGGTTGCTGGAGAGAAGGATCTGCTGAAAATCCTCTGCTAGCTCCTGAACTACAAGCCGTTCAGTGCAGCCGGAGCAAAGGGAGGGTGGAGGCCCTGGGAAGCTTTAAGGAAGGAATCGCGAAAGGGCACGTGACTTGACCGTGGAGTTTGCATTTCATCCTGAAGTCAGTAATGGGGGCAATGGGGAAGGGACCAGTTCACATTCTCACTTTAGAAAGATGGCTCAGATGGCAGCAGGGATGGAGAGGCTCCTGGAGGCCAAAGCCAGCACAACGAGGTGGCTGGACCTGAGACCGTGGTGTGGGTCTGTGGAGGAGGGGTAGATGGGGAGACCCCGGCAGGAGCAGGACGGAACTTGGTGCTCAGCTAGAGTGAGGAAGGGAAGGCATGGGAAGTGACTCTTGGATTTCTGGTTTGGCTCAGGGGCAGCTGGCTGGGCCATTTTCTGTGACATGTAGGACAGAATGAGGAGCAAATAGAAGGGGCAGACAGAGACCAGACTGGTCCCAACCTTGCTCGCCTCGGGAGACAACTGAGCGAGGACGCTGACCAGGCAGCTGTGCACGGGGGTCTGATGCTGGGGGAGGCCCGGGAAGGAGGCACAGATTCTGTCCCTGCTGACTCACCCTCCCCTCTTAGCCCTGGGTCTAAGTTCATCCACCTGAAGAAATAACCTCTGTCCCTTTCCGTCTGCTGCATGGAAAGAAAGAGTAGTGTGACAGCAAGTGAGAGGGTCTGCCGGGGTCAGAGGCTCACTACTGCATCCCCAGGGCCCGGGACAGTGCCTGGGGTCAGGGGGCCTCCCTACGGTGTGGCTGAGTGTATAAGAGAATGAATGGATGGCGGGGGGGCTGCTTGGAGCCCTCCAGAGTTCTCTGGGTCCAGAGCCTGGGGTGTGTGGAGAGCAGTGGCAGATGGGCCAGGGAGCAGGGCAGCTATTTGCTGGGGACGACCTGAGGGTAGGCACAGGCTGTAGTCAGGTCCTTTGCCTGAAGGGCTGTGTCTGCCCAGAACGGGTATCTTTTCCTAATAGGTGTAACGTCAGTGGTTTTCAAAGTATAGTACCAGGATCAGCAGCTGCAGCACTAGGAACTTGCTAGAAATGGACATTTCTGGGCTCCACCCTAGACCTGGTGAATCAGAAACCCTGGGGGTGGGGTCCAGCAATTTGTTTCAAGGAGCCTGCAGGGGATTCCGATGAACCATTAAGTTGAAAAACCTCTGGGCTGGCAGAGGCCTGTTTCTGCTGTGCTCAGTGCTGCATCCCGAGGGGATAAGTACGGAAGTGCCATCACCTGCCCCTGGAGACAGCTTTCTCAGAGGGGAGGTAAACCTGTACACCTGAAAAGACAGGTGAGGCAATGCCCAGAACCAAGTGAGTGACACAGACAGAAAGTCCTGTGGCAGAGAGAGAGGCAGAGTCTGGAGAGGTGAGGGAAGGCGCCCTGGAGGAGGTGGCTTAGAGCAGGGCATCTGCTGGGGAGAGGAGTGGGAGGAACGTGGCATTCTGGAGACCTGCAAGCACAACCATGCACAAGTGGTAAAGGCAGAGAGAGAGTCTGGGACCAGGGTGGGGGTGCGGGGTAGCCTGGGAGCTGTGCAGGAGAGTTCTGCTGGAGGCATGGTGCTGGGGGTGGGAGGAGGGCAGGGCAGAGGGCAGGGTGAGGTGGAACTGGAGGAGAGGCACAGTGACCTGGTTTCCCAGGTCTCAGCCCTGCTGGCTGCTCACCTGCCAGTTTGAAAGAATTTCTTTCTAGGATAGGGTCCACCCTAGATTTGCTTGCTCACTCCCCACTTCTGTGCTCCACCTCGTCCCCAGCCCCACAGGGTCAGCCCCAATCCCCACCTACTTATTATGGGGATTGCTGGAGAGGCAGCCTGTTCTGCAAGGACCTGCCAAGGCACCGCTCAGCCCCAGCCCCCACCCCTCCCCTGCCCGGGCATGAGGGCTCAGCAGGCAGCACCAAGAGGGCCTGGGTGGGAGTGGGGGCAGTCTGAGGGGCCCCCACCCCATCCTAGCACCAGGCTGATAGGAGGGACTAAGCAGGTGGGTGAGGAGGATTCAAGGTGGGGCAACGCTGAGCTCTAGGAAAAGGGAGCTCAGTGAGAAAGGAAAGTGGCAGGTTTGGGCAGAGGATGGCAGGGTGGTGGAGGAAGTCATGTGTGGGGGGCAGGGAGCTTTGAAGGAGAGAGTGTGAGCAAATGTTGATCTGAAAGCCTGAAAGCCGCAGGGCCCCACCCACCCAGCGCTGGAGCCTGTGGGACTCACATCTGCCCTGGCCCCTCCTCTCTCTGGCTTCCAGCTTCCCTGTGTCCAGATTCAAGAATCACAGCTTCGCTGGCACCACTCCAGGCCTCCCTGGAGGGGAGGGAGGGACCTCCTCATGGTGTCTCAGGGCTGAAAATAGTGGCTCATTTCCATGCAGCCAAACCTCAGACAAATTGGTACATGTGAAAAAATCTCTCATTCAAAGCATCACTTGGAGTTTTTAACTCTTTTTTTTTTTTTTTTTTTAAAGATTTATTTATTTACTTGATCCATTTTAAACCCTCCCTTCCCCATTTTGCTGTTTTTTTGTGTCCATTCGCTGGGCAATTCTCTGTGTCTGTTTCATCTCTTCTCATCCTCCTCCTCCAGTCTTCACTAGGATTCAATCCTGAAGACTTCCGATGTAGGAGAGAGGTGTTCTAGCCATCTGCACCACCCCGGCTCCTGGTTTTTGGAGCTTTCGGAGCATCTTGTCTTGTCTCTCTCCTTTTATGTCATCATCTTGCTGCATGGCTCCCGGGGCCTGGTGGCTCCCCGGCACACAGAGCCTGGCAGCCCATGCGCCTTCTATATATATATTTTTTTATTTTACCAGGAGGTCCCGAGGATCTAACCCAGGTCCCTCCATATGGCAGACGGACGCCCAACCATCTGAGCCACATCCGCCCCCGAGTTTTTAACTCTTGAAGGAATCATATGGTGCATTGAGGGCACAAGGCTGGTCCATTCCAAACTCTCATTGAGGCCATAGTGCTGGAGGAAGATGAAAAAAAGAAAAGCAGAAATGACAGCCAGTACCAACTGAGCACTTACTACATACCGATGTCTGGGTGAAGGGCTAGGTAAGGAGCATGGGCTTTGGCACCAGAGAACTTGGCACTGGTCTCAGCCCTGCCCCTTCCTAGGTGAGAGACCTGGGGCAAGCTGCTTAGCCATTCAGAGCCTCTGTTTCCTTAGCAGTAAGATGGGGTTAATAACTGTCGCTGCCTTAGAGGTTTACAGTGAGGGTTCTAATAGGCAGCATTTGCTAAGCATTTGCCTTCTGCAGGTATTTGTTAAGCCCTTTGTACCTATCACCTCATTTACTCCTCACAGCAGCCCTCTGAGGCGGGCACTATTACTGTCCCCCTTTTACAGATGAGGAAACGGATTAAATCGTGGAAGGTGAACTAGTGAGTATTGCTAGTGAGTGGCAGAGCTGTCTGGCTCCAAGGTTGTGTCAACTCGCCTTACTGCACCATGTCTCTCATGCCTCAGGCCCTAATGGTGGGGCTAATTCGTGGGGTGACTGCTTTCTGTTTTCTCTGACCCTCCCTCTGCTGCCTCCCCTCAGCCCTGCTCCCTCTCAGAACTCAGCCGCAAGGGACCTGGCCCGGACACAACACGATGGATGGGCTAAAGATGGAAGGGGTGAGGGCATGCGGAGGGGGCTTGTGGCCCGCGGTCGCTGAGGCGGTGGCCCCTGCGCAGTGGGGGGAGGGGGAGCTGGGAAGGCTGACACTGCTGGGCCTTGTCACTTGCTAATTTTGTCTCCTCAGCTTCCCACACAATGCCAGGGCAGCCTGGGCTGACAGGTGATGAGGTCCTGACTGCATAGCCCCCAGCCTTACAAGGCTTAGCACCTCTGGCCAGGCACTTCCTTCCCATACACTGTGGCCTCCCAAACACTTCTGGGGGACAAGGGTGTCGTTGGAAGCCAGTGAGACCAGAGGCCAGAACCCCTCTGGGCTTTCTCCTCTCAGCTACAGCCTTGCCCTACCCCCCCACACTCCTGCCCCAAATCCCTTCCTCTTTCCTGGGTTTCCTTCCTCTCCAGATCTGCAAGCCCTAGTTCTCATTCCTTTTTCTTCTAGCAATTGTTCCGTCCATTTTCTGCTGAGCTGTGTGAGTTCCAGAAGGTCTGAGAGGTTGTCTTGAGGTTGTCTTGAGGTTCTCTTGAATTTCTGGTCAAGTGTACCTCAGACTCGCCTAGACTTTACGAGGAGGCTAAGGGAAAGCCACCAGGTCCGTCCCCATCCTAAGAGGGACTTTGCCATGGAAGCCACTGTACACCGTTAGCCCAGCTTATGCGTGAGGAAGCCAAGGCTCAGAGAGGACACTGTGCAGCTGGTCAGTTCTGTGGGGACCTATGCAGGTTAGAGTCAGTAGAAGGGCTGTAGTAAGGCTAGAGACAGAGCTGGGAGAACTAAGGCGAGGCCTGCTGCTTCAGCATGGGGGAGGGGGATGAACCTCACTGAGGCATAAGAACAAGATCCGATTTAGCATTTTGCATGCTGTGTGCAAAATGGATTAAAAGAGGAGGCGAAGCTACCTTAGTAAACCCAATGAGAGAAGAGGTAGAAAGAAGATGAAGCTTCTGGTAGGTTAGGGCTAGGGCCACCAGGGCAGCTGCGTAGACTGCTCACCTCACAAGGGTGTCTGGCCCAGCAGGGAGCAGGGGCTGAGCTGCAGTCCACACGAGGCTGGGCAGGTGATACACCTGTGGGGCTGCAGCCACCTGTTCACTCAAAGGGCACCTGTGGGCCATGGGAGGCACTGTTAGGCTTAAAGGAAAGACGGGGTTATGTTCCAGCTAAAAGGAGGGATAGTGCTAAGATTAGAACTGGGCTAAAATTACGGTTAGGAAAATGACTCTGCTTTAGGGTGAACATTGGGAGCACCGGGCTGGGAGTTAGGAGGCCTGACCCATGCATGGTGCCGTCTCTGTTTCCTCTGGATGGTCTCTGAGACCTTCTTGCTCTGATGTCCTGTGATCCACTCAGCAAGATCAGAACTGGCGAAACCACGAGGCCAGGCCAGGCCGATAGGGCTGACTTCTGCCCCGGGGCGGGGGGGAGGGGGGCTGTGAGGATCTGCCTCTGTGTTGCCCTGGCCCTGGGGAGACTGGAACCAGGCTGACCTCCCCACCAACTGTCCTCAAGCCCACTGTCTTGCTGGCTGGCCCCAAGCACAGCCTGAATCATGACGTCCCAGGGCTCAGCAAGGGGCTGGGGAGTGTGCTTGAGTCCTCTTGCTGCTATAACAAATCACCTCACACTTGGTGGTTCAAAACAACATATGCTTATTATCTTATGGTTTGGGGCTCTGGGAGGTCAGAGCCCCAAAATCAGTCTCAATGGTCTAAAAGTCAAGGCGTCAGCAGACCTGGTTCCCTGTGGAGGCTCCGGGGTAAGAATCCCCTTCCCTGCCTTTTCTAGCTTCCAGAAGCTGCCTGCATTCCTCAGCTCATGGCCCCTTCCATCTCCAAAGCCAGCAGGGTAGCAGCTTCTCTCCTCTCTGACCTCTGTTCTCACCTCACATCTTCTCTCTCTAATCCTAACTCTTTCAGCTTCCTCTTGGAGGACACTTGTGATTACACTGGGCCACTGGATCATGCAGGGGAATCTCCCCGTCTCAACCGCCTTCACCTAATCGCATCTGCACAATCCCTTTTGCCATACACTTAAGGTAACACATTCATGGGCTCTGAGGATTAGGACAGGGACATCTTTGGGCGTCATTCTTTAGCCTATCTCAGGGAGTTCTGCCTGGGGCCTCTCAGGGCAGGAGCCCCGTCTCTGTGTGTGGGGAGGGTCTGCCTGGCTGGCAGGACACCTGTGCCAGACATAGCCTCACAGCTCCACAGGCAGAATGGGAGGTGGGTGACCAGGCCCCTGTCAGATGTGCACTGAGATGGGGTGGCCCTTCCGTGAGGACCACTGCAAGTGAGGAGGGCAGAAGGAAGGTTGCAGAGACACACTTGGCCAGCCGGGGCAGCAAGTGACTCCTGACGGTGGCCCCTCGGCTGGGTGAGCCCCTGAGGGCAGGCTCTGGAGGTCTCTGTGCCCACTCCACACCTGAAGGAAGACTGGGGCAAGGACAACAGGGGGACTGTGGTTTGTCAACCCACATGAGGGCACAGCAGTCCCTTTTAAAGGTCAACTTTGAGCAGACCACAAGAGAGAGACCCAAGAGGACAAAGCCAACCTGTCCCCCTTTTGGGGCCCACAGGTCAGAGTGGACCTGAGGTGGAAGCTGGATGCTGGGGACCACCTGGGGTGGGTAGAGCTGGCGTACTGGGACCCGGGATAAGGCATTGCAGCCCCACTCTGCCCCATCAGAGAGTCTAAGGATGGCTCACCCTGGGACCCTTGGCATCTGTGGTTCCTTCAGTGGTTCTCTGTGGCCCCACCCCTGGGTGGATTACATTCACCACGTCTTGCTGTGGACGTCAAATCCCCTACTTTTTAAGGCTGGTCTTGACCGTCTTTTGTTCTTCCATTTGTCAGCCTGCTCCTTTTATTTTTCCTTTTCAAAAAGCAAGCTCATGCATGTAGAATATTCATTTTTATGTGTTTGTCTTATAAGAAAGTTATATAAATTATAAACATTATAAGCCAATGAGAGAAACTCCAGTCGTGTCTCTCCCGGGTCCCCAGATTCCTCCTGTGATCCCCTAGCTGCTCCTTGTGGCCAATGCCTGTCTTTATTTTCCATCCTAGCCCCTCAACCCCCATAACTGTGCAGACCCTGTCAATCTGTCTTCGTTCCAGCAGCTGCCCTGCCCGGAGGCTTCCCAAAGTTGACCTGACTGGCACAAGCTCCATTCGGCCCCAGAAGGTCAGTGTCCAGAGGGCAGGGCCTTTACCCCTCCATGGGCACTGGCCATGTGTCCCCTTAGGCAGCCCTACCCACCACCTCTCTCCCCCACCAAGTGGGGAGCAGGGCTAGGGCTCCCTCACCTCCTGCTGCTTGCGAGGTCTCCCCCCAGCCTCTCCAGGGTCAGTGTCCTGCTTGTCCTGCCCTAGCCTGGGATCCTGGGCCATGAGATGACCGACTATAATAGCCACAGGATTAACATAGCAGGCATTGTCTTTCTCTGACTATAGGGTGGGTATTATGTGTTCATCCACAGTCCTAAAAATACCCAGCAAACAGGTGCAGCCCCTGTGGCACCAGCCCCCTGGACTCCAGCAGCTGCTGGCTGGACACAAAGGAAAGGGCAGGGGAGAAGGTGAATGAGTCTCACCAAGTTCCAGGCATGGGACCCTGGGTGCTGTTTGGAAACCCACCTGGAAATGGGTGGGGAGTGTTTGCAGACTCTCAGGCTGCCATCAGCACATAGGTGGGCCCTGATGCCGCCTCCACGTCCTCTCAGTCCCAGGATCACTCCCTGGGGCCTGCTGGCAACACTCTGAACAGCATTTCCCCAGTCCAGGCATCCTCCTGCCCTAGGTGTATCAGCGCCACAGCCAGTTCCTGCAGGTTGAGCCTTTAGCCTTCTTAGGCTTTGGAGCATGGGTTTGGGGGGCCTGATTTTCACAGTTCCCTGTAAGGGATGTAAGAAGATCCCCTGCTGCTGGCCCCTGCCAGCCCCTTCAGTCCCTCCAATACCCCTCACTAGAGCCCTTGCCAACCTCCTTCTCCCTCCCCTGGGTTCCATCACCACTCAGCCCCCTACCCCCTGTCTGGTCAGGCTACTCATTCTCTCCCTTTCTTTGTCCTTTGGGTCCCCTAGGCGGGCCCTGGTTTGACTTGGTAAGTGGCCTCTGTCTACAGGATGAGTGTGTGCCTGAGCCATGTACACACGAGTCTTCAAGCCTGGGTGCCTGTTGTGTGCACTGCAGTGTGTTATCTGCATTGCGAGGTGTGTGTGTATGTGTGTGTGTGTGGTGAAGGGGTTTGGGGAGGACGGGCAGCAGGAGGGACAGCAGCTCTGTTCTATTTTTACTGGCCAGTTGCTGTTGGCCATAGTTTTCATAGCCTCCCCTCAGCTCTGCCCCTCACAGTCCGCGGTCCACGGCGAGACACAGGCCAGCCCAGCTCTCCCGAGACTGAACGAGGTAAGTGTCTTAGTCCAGGTCTTTGGACCTAGCTCAGTTCCAGACAGAGGGTCTGGGGCTTGTGTTTAAGGAGAAAACGAGGTCTTGGAGGTAGAAGAAGACGTTTCTTGCCTGTACACTTGAGTTTGTTGGCAGAACATTCCTGAAATACCTCCAGAGCTTTTTGTCCTGCATCTTTCCTTCTGCATAACTCTTTTTGGAGGTGCAACCTCCTCCCACCACAGGTGGGTGGAAAAGCTGGGGTTGATGGCCAACCTAGGCAAACCTAGGCGACAGAAGTGAGGCTGGGAGCCAGGAGCGAATTTTCCCCAAGATTCCACAAGGAGCCCTGAGGTACTCTGGGCTGCCACAGGTGCATGTGGGAGAGGGTACCTGAAGGAGAGAGGTGGAATTGGGGGTCAGAGAACATGGGCAGAGGGGCTGCACTTGGAAGTTTAGAAAGAGCCTGGTGAGCAAAAAAAGTGAGCAATGGGGGATTGGATGTAGCTCAGTGGTTGAACGTCTGCTTCCCATGTACAAGGTCCTGGGTTCAATCCCCGGTACCTCTTTAAGAAAAAGTGACTGATGGCTGCAGTGGAAGGAAGGCAAGTGCTCTGGGCATGCAGGACTCTGGGGGAGCTCAGAAGATAAGACCAAGAGACCCCGCTGACTGAGGAGACTACTTGGCTTCTTTGTTCTTTGTCTTTGAGGGATGCCCTCAATTCCCTTCACCCATCCATCTGTATAGTAGGAAAAGAGCAGGTAAGGGCAGATTGCCAACCCCTCCTGGCCACTCCTGGCTCTGAGGTAGGTGCTAGTTGCAGGGGGCGCCTACTGGGGGAAGGCAGAAGGGACCAACTTCTGGAGCTGCGGCACGAGAGTCTGAACACCTAAGCTAGGGCAACCTCTGCGGTGGGATCCATGCTGGGTGCTGGTGGTACTGGGGGTCTCTAGCTGGGTTGGGTGCTGAAGGCAGCACCTGCCCACAGGTTTGGAGTCAGCACCACAGTGGTTCTGAGGTTAGGCTTTCCTGTTCAGAGCCCGAGGTGGGGGTGTGGTGGGTGGCAGACAGCCCACAGCCCCCCAGGCTTGGGAGGACAACACTTGCTAATGCTCAGTCGAGGAGGACAGGGATGCCCTTGAATGGGGGTCCAAGGTCAGGGGTGAACAGGGGAAAAAGCATGAGCCTAACTAGGAAATTCATGTCCCTGCTTATTTGATTTGCAAAGAGATCAGGTCCTTACTTCACACATTCCCTCCCTCCCTCCCTCCCTCTCTCTCTCTCTCTCTCTGTCTCACACATAGGCACCCAATCACCTTTTCTCTCACATTTAAACACACAGACACACACTCACACACAGCCTCCATCCCATAGTCTAGTTTGTATTCCTGTTCTACCCTACGGGGCCTCACGAGCAGAGAGCCTGGCTCTGAGTCAACCGCTGGGGATTCTTTGCTCCCTCCCTTCGATTGTGAATTTTCTACTTATCTCCTTACTTGCTTGTGGAGGAGACAGAACCCTCGTCCTCCAAGCCCTGCATTTGCTGCTATCTACATCCTGACTTCTTATCAGGCCTCCGCTTGTCTCTCACAGAACCTGTCAAGGGGTCCCGTCTGGCGGGTGTCGGAGGCCAGGCTGGGGCCTCTTGCCTGACGTGCGACCCCTTGGCCTGGCATTTGTCAGTGGGGCAGGCTGGGTGGCAGGGCCCCACATTGCTGACAGTGGGCTCTCTGAGGGGCAGGAACCTGGCCAAATGCCCACCAAGGCCAGGCACATCCCTGGGGCACAGACAAAAGGCCTGCTCGGCTGAGGCCCGATGCCTCTGGGATGGTGGGAGGGTGGTGGTGATGGATGATGAAGCTGGGGGAGTTCTTCATCAGATAGTGTTTTCTTTTGGATTTCCTCGGTGTCTTCAGAGGAGGGGAGCCCTCAGAATGAGCAGCTGGCTATAAAATCTAATTTCAGCCAAGCATCTCGGGAATGTATGGGCTGTCTCCACACCTATCCCTCTGTGCCAGGGTGACAGCTGACGCTCTGGGGTAATACCATCCTCCTCCCGCAGCCCAGACCTCACTCTTCACTGGGGGCAGAGGCAGAGGTGGAGGCCCAGAAGGTTTTCAGGCTGGCTGGCAGATTCAGGAGAGGGGACACAGCCCTGCTCATTGGGGTGGGGGAGGATGCTTCATGGGCACAAAGGGAAAGCAGAGAATTAAAGCAGAGGAGGGAGGTGGCTCTGGAATGAAAACTATTGGTAGCCAAACTGGGCTCTTGGACCAAGTCCAAACTCCTGACCCTGAGCTCCATGCACCCCACCCTGTTGGTCTTCCCCATCCCTCACTTCCTAACCCAGCTTGGGATTCCCGTCCTATCCTGAACACCTGCTCCCCATGCCAGATGTCCTCCATCCTTCCCTAAGGTTTTGCTCAATCCCACCTGCCGCTGGAATGCCCTTTGTCCAGGCCCAGACAAGAAGGGGGATATCGCCCCTGCTGCAGCATCAAGGGCTGCGTCCTTGGCCTGGGCTCCCAACTGTCAAAACCAGAAGAGGCTCCAGGGATCACCTGCTCAGGGGGCTTCAAACTGGGCCCCACGGCCAGGGGTCCTCACGGCGCACCACAGGGTGAACCCCTTTGACCAGGGCTGTCCCACTCTTATTGATTGGATTGATTTTGCTTCCAAGTAACATTTGGTTTGAACAAAGAGTTCAAGAGGTAAACAGTAAGAGGAGAACCACTCATCTAACCCCTAATTTGCAGAGGAGAAAACCAGCCCAGAGAGGTAAGGATGAAGACTACTGTAGAACACAGGGTTTACTCTGCCGCCTGCTGAAACTCTATTCAGGTCTCCCCCTCACCCTACCCCAGGGAGTACCAGCCACATTGTCGTTTGTGTGAATACACCGCCTGGGCACAGTTGCATGGCATGAACTGTGAATGGCGCCTCCTGGAGTTGTCTTATGGCAGCTACCCCTGTCTGTGACCTTCAATGACTTCTCATTATCCACAGCATAAAACCTAAACTCAGCTCATCATTCAAGGCCCTCACAAGTGAGCTTCATCCTTACTTTCCAGCCACATTTTTTATGAACTCCATCTTGTTCCCCACAGCTGTCAGTAAACTTTTTCTGGAAAGGGCCAGAAAGTAAATAGTTAGGCTTTGAAGAGCACTTAAGTTTCGTCATACAGGCCAGGTTTGGCCAGTGGCTGTCATTTGCCAACCCTGTCCTACACACCTGTCCAGTGGAACCCCTTTGGGTTCTTATTTTGCTTCTTTGCCTTTATAGGGTTTCTCTCTTGTGGGTGAATGACTGAATGCATAAATGGAAGAATAAACAGACAAATATTTATTCCATCCTGAGCCACTGAAATCTGCCATGTCTGATTTCTTGCTCCCTGCTGACTGATTGTTTCCCAAGGCCCACCTGGTTGGGTGGGGGCAGGAGTTATGAGTTTCCCACACTAATGATTTCTCTGTGTTCTCTAGGTGCTGCCCCACTGCCACCATGCCGGAAGTGTAAGTAACCCCCCCCCCATCTAGTGCTTCGGGAAGGCCTGTGCTTCGCCCATCTCAGGCCCATGGTTGAGGCATGGTTCTCCTCAACCCCTTAAATGGTTCCCCAGGGAGACGAACGGCCCTGTGTGCTTGATCAGCACATCATGGGCTCCCCAGGTTGCCACATGCCCTTCCAGCATTTGAGCTGGCTGCCCGGGGAAGACTGTTTTGGAGTTTGGTCTGCGCTGATCAAATGAATTGCATGCTGCCAGGCCTTGACATGACATTGGCCCAGGAGTGGAACAGAGCCTTGGCAAATTGCCCACAATGCCCAGGGATGGAACTTTTCACATTACTGGAACCCTACGTTGAGACGCAGCAAACTCTGACTTCCCTGATCTCCCACCATCCCTCTCCATACAGACAATGACCAATATCTCCTAATAATAAGAACCGCTAGCAGCCTAAAGGGCAGTTGCGTTTTCATTCTATCCCATGGAACCCTTGAGTGAGTCTCCTGCCCTTCCCCTCATGGCCCGCTCCCTGATTTCCACCTGGCACCTCGTCCTCACCCTCATCCCAAGCTGGTCCGCATGGCTCCGCTGCAGATAAAATATGCATTGTTCATACTCATTCTGTTCTGTTCTTTCTCCCTGCCCTTCCTGCAATGGGTGCCTGAAGCGAGGTAAGTGCTGTTTGGAATGTCTCTGTCTTGGTTAAGTCTTCAGACTGGAGAAGGTGGGGTGGGCTTCTGAGGAGAGGAGTGAACTTGGGTCAAGGCCAGGGGTAGGTGGAAGGCCCAGAGGGTGAGCAAATTCCCGGGAGGATAGAAACTGCAGTGGAAGATTCTGGAGGTGGGACTGGTAGCTGGTGCCCCAGCACATGATGTCACTGAGAAGGTGGACCTGGGGCTCAGCCCAAAGCTGAGCTCGGTGTGACTCTGCACCCATCTCCTCACTCTGTACTCTTGCCGAGCACTGAGCAAGCTCACCCGCCCCTCTCTGGGAGCTCATCCAGCCCTGGAAGGGGGGCGGGTTCCAGCTGGCCCTGAGCAAAATCACGTTTGAAGGGTAAGAGAGGGTAGTCATTGGGTCATTCCACTCTTGTCCAGTGACTGAACTTTGAGGAGGAGCAAAGAGGTATCCTAAGACCCCCTTGGGTCTTTGATCATCCTGACCCTGGTCATTCTACACGATCTGGATTTATTCAGGCTGCTAAGAACACAGACTGTGTACAGCCCAGGGATGGGGCTAGAGGGATGGAGCTGTGGACTCAAGGGTGACTAGGGCGGGGGGAATTAGCAGCACTGATGGAGGGTATATTTGGTAGAGATTCTCTGTAAGAATTGAATATGCTATTTTTCTTAGTCATATGGATTTCTAGTTCTTTTTTGCTGAGGTTCATGTTGAAGTGAGTCCACTATGATTGGTGGTCCAATAAGGTGGCGCATAATTTCACCGAGTGGTTGAGGAAGCAAACATTTGCCATGGGTACTTTCCAGTGTGTAAACCAGGGAAGGACATGATTATAGTAACTGTCCATTTCTCTTGCAGCCATACTTTTTTGAAACATGGCAAAAACCTAGGCTTTAAGGGAGGGAAAGATAAACCACCATCAACAGTCAGACTGGAAGATGCACATCCCATGCTAATAAACTACTAAATAAACTTTGTTCATTTTCTGCCACGAGAGTTGCTCACTCAAAGCTTCATCACTGCTACTTTATAGACTAGAATAACAAACTAGAGCTGTGCTTTCCCAGCCGACTAGAAGTAGGTAGGATGCTCACTGGTACCAGTGAGAAGTGGCAACCTATGGCCAGGAAGAGACAAGTCCTCGGAAGGCGTGGTGGTCCCAGTAGTTAGGAGTTGGGCAGCACACTCTCCTCCACTATGCCTGAGGGGACCACTGCCATGGGGCCAAGACTTACTAGAACTCATCTAGTTGACAAGAGCATGGTTAATATCTTTGATAAGAAACTACATCTTATATCTTTGAAAGACTTATATGGATGATGTTAACATGAAAAAGAGTTTTGATGTCTAAAAGGATATGCTTCATTTATTTGGGAAATCCACAACTTATTTCTCTAGCACGGCAGATCATCAAGGTATTCCTATACTGCCATCCAGAATGCTGACAGGGAACCTCTCTTTTGTGCCTTTTCAAAGGACTTGCACATCCTTCATTTCACTTTGTCTGTCTTAACTCTGTGAACTAAGTTAAGCGGGTCCCAGCATCCTTATTTACAGATGAGGAGGGAGTGCCCATGGCAGCCGTGGGACCCACACGGCATCTCACAGGATTGCAGGCTGGGAAGTGAGGGCCCCAGTCGCTGGGTCAAGGTAGCCGACTACGGTGTTCTTTCTGCATTTGAGGGGTTAAATCACGAAGAGGAGCTTTTAGGGGGCACCAAGGCACCGCAGAAGCCTCTGGGTAACGATGGTGAACCCCGGCTGGCACTTTTCCCAGCCGAGACCAGAATCCCAGTGCTGCAGCCTCAGCCTCACCACCTGCCTCTCCCCTCTCTTGTCCTCAGAGAAAATCCAAGATCACTGCCTCCCGCAAACTCTTGCTGAAGGTGAG
>JAQZBX010045533.1:0-21018 GCA_029593785.1 Cabassous unicinctus | reverse complement strand
TTGTAGGTTTACATAAATATCACGAAAAAATGCATCATTCCCATATACCTCCCAATGTTGACACTTTGCATTGGTGTATAGATTTTTCAACTGATGAAAGCATATTAAAATATAACTATTAACTATAGTATAAAGTTTGCATTAGGTGTATATTTCCCATTTACTACCCTAATATTGTAAATGTGACATATATTTGTTATAATTCATGAAAGAACATTTTTATATTTGTGCTATTGGCCACAGTCATCATCCAACACAGGGTTCACTATATTATGCAGTACCATGCTGATCCTCTAACTTTCCTTCTAGTAAAATGCATGACCTAAATTTTCCCATTTCAACCAAATGCACAAACATAATTCAATGCTATTAATATACTCATGGTAGTGTGCAACCATCACCTCTATCCATTTACATTTACAACCAATCTAAATAAAAATTCTGTACAAACTAAGCATTGGTTCCACATTCTCTACCCCTATTCTATCTCCTTATAACCTATATTCTAAATTCTAACTCTATGAGTTTGCTTATAGTATACTAAGTGAGATCATACCATATTTGTGGTTTTGTGTCTAGCTTATTTCAATCAATATAATGTCCTTCAGGCTCATCCATATTGTTGCATGAATCAGGACTTAATTCATTCTTACCACTGAGAAGTATTCCATCTTTGTATATAACACAGTTTGCTTATACATCCATTGGTTGATGGACGTATGGGTTGTTTCCATCTTTTGGCAACTAAGAATAATGTTACTAATGAACCTTAGTGTGTAAATGTCTGTCCAGATCATATTTCATTTCTGTATATACCTAGTAGTGGGATTGCTGGCTTATATGGCAATTCTATACCTAGCATCTTGGGGAACCATCAAACTGTCTTCCACAGGGGCTGCACCAGTTTAAATTCCTACCAGAAATTAAAGCGTGTTCTTCTTTCACCACATCCTCTCCAAAATTGTAGTTTTCTGTATTTTATTTAATAGTGGTTATTCTAGTAAGTGTTAAATGATATTTTATTGAGGTTTTGATTTGCATTTCCCTAATAGCTAGTGAGATTAAACATATTTTCATGTGCTTTTTAGCCATTTGTATTTCCACCTTGGAAAAATGTATATTCATCTGTTGCTCATTTTTACTTGGGTCATTTGTTTTTTTATTCTGGAATTGTAAGAAATCTTTATATATTTTAGATATTAAAATCATATCAGATATATGGTTTCCAAATATTTTTACCTTTGCGTAGGCTGCCTTTCACATTCTTGAAAAAGTCGTGTGATGAAGTTTCTCATTTTGAGGACATCTTATTTATCTAATTTTCTCTTTCACTGCTTGTGCATTTGGTCTTAACTCTAAGAAAACATTGCCTACCACAAGACTTGGGCTACACTTCCCTACCTTTACATCTAGGAGTTTTATGGTTGGCTATTATATTTAGGTATTTGAACATTTTCAGTTAATTTCTGTATAAGGTGTGAAGTAATCTTTCATTATTTTTGGATATGGATATCCAATTCTCTCAGCACCATTTGTTGAAGAGACTATTCTGTCCCATTTGGGTGGACTTGGCAGCAATGTCAAATAACAATTGGCCAATGTTGTAAGGGTCCATTCCTGAACCCTTACTTTGAATCCACTGGTGAGTATATATTTCTTTATGCCAGTACTATGCTTTTATGATCACTGTATCTTTGGAACATTCTTGAAAGACTGGAAGGTGAGCCATCCAAATTCAGTCTTATTTTTCAAGATATCTTTGGCTATTTGTGGTCTCTTACTCTTCTAAATAAGTTTTATAATTGACTTTTCTGACAAAGTAGGCCTTTGGAATTTTGGTTGGGATTGTATTGAAACTGTAAATATATTTTGGTAAAATTGACTTCTCAAAAATATTTAATCTTTTAATGCATGAACACAGAAAGTCCTTTTATTTATTTAGGTCTTTTTTTAATTTTTAAAGCAACTTTTTATAATTTTATGTGTACAGGTCCTTTACATCCTCAGTTAAATTTTTCTTAGATATTTGATTCTTTTAGTAGCTAGGGTCCCATTGACTTACCACACCAGCCAGAGCCTTTAGTCAAGTCATTAGCAGAAGAACAATGCAGTGATATTCAGCACAAGAAAAAAGGCAAGCTTGTGAATTTCCAGACCAAAATTTCTATTACCTCGGGGAAAGAGATTTGGATTAAGAAAATCTGACAATATGTATATGAACTTCAGATTGAAGGAATAATTCCTCAATAAGTGTAAATATTTCTAATAGGTCATATTAAAAAATATGTCTGTGACAATAATTAAAATTAAAATTAGATATTAATTGAATTAATACTTTGTGCACAGCAATCTGTTTCACTCAATAATAAAAACAAATGTTCATTAGGTAAAATTGTATTTTGATTTGGATGAACTACCATTTTTCTGTGAATGAAACTGAATATTGTACATACAGGCAGAGTAACACAAATACAGGATCTAAACAGCAAACATCTAAGACAGCAAGGTATTAGTTCTTTATAACACACACACAAGCACACACAAAACCTTGTGACATTGTAAACAAGAGGTTTGATATTACTGGATTAAATAATTGAATATTTTTCTACTCTATATCTATTGGGAAAATGGAAAGGAGAAATCTCCAATCATCTGTCATTTGCTCTTCTGGAATTTTCCAACTCAGCAGAGCAGCAATGATGCCTGCCCATGTTCTTCCTCTGTATATCCTTGGTCACCGTATCAGGGAAATATGCACATCATCTTAGCCATCTTAACAACTGGCTCACCTTCCCTACACCATGCATTTCTTCCATAGAAAATTGGCCTTTGTGGACATCTGTTACGCTTCCAACACAGTCTTTCAAATGGTCTTGAACACCTTGATAGATACCAAGAGCGTTTCTTTTACAGCCTGCCTCATGTAGCAATTCTTCATTTCTTTTGTGAATATGGACAGCCTCCTTCTCTGAATGATGGCCTGTGATAGGTATGTGATGATCCACCACCCTTCACATTACACCTCCATAATGAATCCTCACATTTGCATCCAGTTGGTGGTGGGGCTCTGGTTTGTGACTTATCTCCATACTCCCCTACACACTGTCCTAATGTCACATCTCTCTGTCTGTGCTCCCAGTGTTGTCCTTCATTTCTACTGTGCTCTTAACCCACAGATGCATCTCTCCTGCTCTGATGTTTCCTTCAGCATGATGACCTATACTGTACGTGCTCTCTTGGCTCTCACAACTTTTATCTGCATCTTAATAACTTATGTGCTTTTCTTCTTCACCACTCTCACGATCGCTTCTACTCAGGGTCACAGAGAGCCTTTTCCACTTGAGGCAACTACCTCTCAGTGGTGGTGGTATGCTGTGGCACAAGCATTGTCTTCCTCAGCCCTTCCTCTGTACACACCCTTTAGAACAATGTCCTCTGAAAATTCATGTATAATGTGGTTATTCAGATGCTGAATCCTTTCCTCTACAACCTACAGATAGGGTGCAAATGGACAGTCTTTATATGCAGCCAGGACCATAACGACTTAATTTAACAATACTAGTCTGGTGATGGAAAGAGCATATCCCTAGCAGACAATACGAACAGCCATATATCCAAACATATGATTTGTTAAAGTTAATGCTGGGAAATGTGTTATACATTTTATTATTTGATCTCTTTTAATCCTTTGAATACCTTCATGAACTCAAATTATTAGACACATTTTTCACATATGAAAAATGAATCTGAAGTATTACATAGCATGCATAAGTGTTAAAGTTATAACACTTATGCATACTATGCACCCTAGTTATAAAATGCACCATAGTTATGAAATGGAATTCTTTCCCATAAATTTCTCAAATGTTATAAATTAAGATAAATATCCCTAAGGTTTATACTTATGAATTTGGATTTTGAATTAAAGAGACATGGATTCAAATGTTAACTCCAAAACTAGGTGGAATAGTGAGATCATCTAATTTTAATATTTCATTTTCTTAAAAATATTCCAATAATCTATTCAAGGTTTAAAGAACATTTGCATTCTTCCAATTTCTTTACACTTTAAATATAGCAAGTAATTTAATTTTCTCACCTCATTAACATGACATGCTATTTCTTATTGTTTAAAAAATTGGGTAACACACCCCCCCAGAAATTTTTTCTAAACATGCTCACATTGCTGAGACCTGCCAATCTTCCACTATTGGGATTTATTCTAAATATATACCATATTTCATTAAAAGATCACATTCTTAGTATATTTTTCAGATATATACTAAGATGTAACTGATATTTTGTTAAATATATTATTTCTATCCAAGAAAAACATTAACTCCTTTGAGAGACACCTCCCCCAGAAAATCCATGGGTTTTGCATCAACCTATTGATCTGTCAGAAAATAAATAAATAACCTTACAAAATGTTTATACTGGGGGTTATTCAATCTTGTAAAGTTCAATAAGATATTGACTTCCCAGTCCAACATGGTCTTTAATTCATTCATTTAATTTTCTTTCGATAATATCAACATGATAATTAGTGAAGGTGCTCTTTTGTTTTTATTTCTACTGTTTAACTCTCATCCTGGGGACACTGTAAATAACTGCTTGAATGAACATGTGCACATACAGAGTTGAACACACACACACATACCTTCACAAAGAAAAACAAATATATACAGGCATTGTTAGGTGTTTATGTACATTGGAGATGTTTATGTATTTTGGGGATTATTTCTGACTTGAGCTTTACCCAGTAATGGAGCAATATTTAATTTATATGTATACATTTCAAAGGTCATCTGTCAAAAGTTTAATTCATGAATTCATTCCCTCAATTCCAGGTTGGTGTGCAAACAAATATTTAGAGTTACTGGTTTAGTTGTAGGAAATTACTCCAGGTTTGCGGATGACTGTGTTAAGCTATCATATATTATATAGGTTACTCTTGAATTGTGCAGACTATTATTCTGTGCCATCAAACATTGGGATGGCTCATATCAAGGAAGAGATATTATTTTCCTCTGAATTCTTACTGTATTTTATTTCTTTTCTGAATTATTCCAAATTATCTCTATTCATTTCTATTGCCTCATGAGAATTTTATATCCTTCAATTAGTTGTATATTTCATAAGTCTCAAAGTAATAGCTTCCAAGAACCAAAATAATGATGTAACTTTAATTATTTTACCCTTTGTTCAATAATAGTTATCCAGAATGATGCAAATATATCTGTATCATTCCCTCACAAATGTTTCATAAATTTTCACTGCTCCCATGACGAACTTCAACAAAAATGAAACAGTGAATCAAATGGGAGTTTCCAAGTTCCCAGATTCTACCATTCAGTCAACAATAAATTAAAGGAATTTTTTCTACCATATCATGACCTCAGTCTTACCCCCAGATTTTGTATTTGTGTAAATAAAATTGGGCAGTAATTAAACAGGAAATAATTCTTTTTGCAAGGGGTGAAGGTACAGAAATCTCTACCACACAGCTTTGTATTCAGTCATACATCTTATCAGGGACAGGAGAGGTGAACTGAGACTAAAGTTTCTCTTGGGCTTATGAATCCATGGATTTTAAATTCATTCAGTGTGCTTCAAATTTGCCACAGAATTCAGAAATTAAGATTGCTACTAAGAAAGCAAAGTAAACTTACAAGATTCAGAGAATGATTGCCCATATCAAATTTTCCCAGAAACTAAAATGATACACACTACTGTGAGACACAGGCAGAGCATGAAATTTGTGAAAACCAAAGCAGATGTCCATGTCTTCCCTACCTTATAAGTGTGGATCATGGCCCAGGATAAAGAAAGGAGATGACCAATCATATATGAGGGAAATTATTATCTTACAAAGAGTTAGTTATTTAGGGGCAGGGAACATCTCCATTATATACTAAAAATAATTATATAGCTGGAAATGACATTTATCACCAGGCTATACACACATATCAGCTAATTCCATTATCTTTCTCATAAGCCACATAGAGAAGCCTGGTATATACTGCTAAATACATTCCATAGATGAGAATTTCAGTATTTTTAAACTAGAAACTACAATCAGGAGATCTCATTAAAATAGTTGCAATAAAGCTTATACCTGATACTTATCCCTGCATGTTGTATCTGCAAGATTGGAATGATTATTCATAGGACCAGCTGCTAAATATTTTCCTTCTCAGGCACTTATAAGAGGACAGATGCAGATAGGTCAGTGTGAAAGTTTTTAGAGTATAGTATGCATTATATTTCTTCCCAACAAAACAGATAAAAGTTGAGGCAAATGCATTGCACACATTAATAGAAAAGCACTTCAGTTGTTAGAAAGTTGATAAAGATATTTGTGTGCCAATGACATTAAACAAATTATTCATTAGATAAAATACACTATACTAATATTGGCTCTCCAATTTTTAGAGGAAACTAAGTTGTGGTGGTTAGAATTTGTATGTACCCTATTAAAAAACATGCTATTAAATCTGATCTATTTCTATAGTTGTGAATTCATTGTAAATAGGATATTTTCATGAGGATACTTCACTTAAGATGTCTTTGGATCAATCCTATCATGATAGCTATTACTCCTTATTCTGGTGTCATTTATAATTGTAATGAATTCTGACATGAGAGAGAGAAATAAACAGAAGGCAAGAAGCTTTTTCCAGAAGAGAAGGGAGAGACAAGTAGAGGTCACCGTGTGCCCTTCCATTTGACAAGCAATGGACCCTAGGATCCATAACAGGCAGCCCTAGAACTCCATAATCTTCAGGGAGGAAATATCACCTTGATGATGCCTTGATTTGGACTTCATTTTAGCCTAAAAATGTAAGCAATTAAATTCCCATTGATTAAGCCAAATTATTGCATCGGCATTTGCTTGAACATCCTAGGAAACCTAAATAGATGGGTTGATAAAGTAAGTTATTCTCACATGTGGAATTTGAAACTAACATTTGTTACTTTAACTAGTTTTGGATTCAAAAATTAAAATTACCAAAGCATTTCTACGTGTATAATTGCATTACCATTGCATTAACCAAATATTATCCACATGAGTATTTCTATTATTTTAGAGTTCCACTATGCAAGGGATATCACATTATACTGTGTTTATAATATCAAATCAATGTGATTTTGGATACTACAAGTTTATGTCAACATGGTGTAAATCATTTGGCCATTATAATTGGGGCTCCACATTCTAATTTAATGAACAACTCTGTCTGGATTCCACTAAATGCTTTTTTGTCAGACATGCTGTTCTTTATATAGTTATATGTTATTATTATTATTACTTCTGGTTCCCAAATCAAAGAAATATTTGCCAAGGTTAGCATGGTATCCTTGCCCCAGCATATAAAAAAACAGCCTCCCTTGTTTCATGGTGCTCCAATTAATAGTTTGCTGTCATTTATCACTGCTGCAGAATAGTTTTCATCCCTTCCCTGCTACTTGATGAATTTGTTTCCTTTGATTAAAATATTGATATAGAACTTCCAGGAAGAAGGAGGATTAAGGAGTTGCAGAGCTCACTTCTCTATCAGGGAAACAGTGAATAGACAACCAGAACCTGTCTGGAATAGCTGTTCTTAGGCTCAGGAGATTTGGGGAGGACTCTGTGGCAGAAGAACAGAGAGAGGCAAAGAAAAAGAGACTCTGTGGTAAGGATCTGTTAAGTAACCAGGGCAACTGCTGTTGCTGGCAGCCAAACACCAACCTTGGAGCAGACAGCTTTGTTTCCTCCAGTCCCTGGTGGATGACTACAGACTGAGAGATCCTCAGGGATACGCTTCCCCAGGAAAGGAGAGAAAGAGAGACACAGCCAACTGCTGATCCCACTTTTGGCCAGCAAATTTGGTTTGCTGTATCCATGATTTCCACACTTCTCAGCTGGGTAGATACACATCATTGTCTCCATCAAGGAGCTGGCAGAGTGCTAAGGATAGCATGCTTTCTCAAACATCCTCCTAATTGACCAAGAATGGTTACTGCCAACTTAGAGGGAGTAGAAATTTCTTTCTTTCCTGGGAAAATGAATGTTATGCCAAAGAAGGAGTGTGTCTTTGGAGCAGCAAGTTTGAATTATGAGGATTGAATCCAATTAGCTTACACATAGTAGAATCTTTCCCAGTCATTTCTTACCCAATGTGGTTCCAAAGAGCATATTCCTCCTTGGAGATTGAGCAGGGAAGACTGCTCAAGATCACCATCTGCCTGCATGCCAGGAAAGTACACCTCAGGGAATAAAAACAAAAACATGCTTTGGTGACTTTACTGTCACCAAGGCCCTTGGAAACTACTCGGCACCATTAGTGGTTCCCTGGCCCTCTTTTAATCATTTTAATAGGGCCAATTTAAAAAACATAGAATAAGTTGTACCAAGAGTCAAAGAAGATTTGTAACACACAAAAAAACACAATACTAGATTCCTAGGCAGGAGAAACTGTTCATCAAAGTAACTTCACAATACTAATCAGATGCCTAGACAGCAGCAAAAAATTGCAAGCCATACTAAGAAAGAGTAAGATATAACCTAGTCAGGGGAACAAATCAAATGCCAGCTAAAACACAGGATTTGAAACAAATAATCAATGATCTTCAAACAAATCTCCTAAATTAATTGAAGGAGTTTAAGGAAAATATGGATAAAGAAATAAAGGAAATTAAAACACTGAGTGAGCACAAAGAAAAATTTGAAACCTTGAATAGAAAACATAACAGAGAACTAGCAATAAAAGACAAAATGGATGAGATGAAAAACACATGAGATGCATACAACAATAGATTAGAAATATCAGAAGACAGAAACAATGAACTGGGAGTCAAAACAGTTGAAGTTGAAAAGAGAGAACAAATAGAGAAAACAGATAAAAATGAGCAGGGTTCATGGAAGTGAATGATAGCATGACACTTACCAACATATGTATCATAGGATTTCCAGAAGGAGAAGAGAAAGGGAAAGGAACAGAAAGAATATTTGAGGAAATAGTGACTGAAAATTTCCCAGATTTTAAGAAAGACTTTAATATCCCTATTCAAAAAGAGCAATACACTCCAGAGTAAATCCAGATAGACCTATTCTGAGGCACATACTAATCAGGATGCCAAATGCCAAAGATAAAGAAATAATACCAAAAGCAGCTAGAGAAAAGCAATTCATTACATAAAAGATTTGTCAAATGAGACGTAGTATGGATTGCTCATCAGAAAACATGGAATTGAGAAGAGTGGTATGATATATTTAAGATACTAAAAAAGAAAAACTGCCAGCCAAGAATTCTTTATCTCAGAAAATTGTCCTTCAATAATGAGAATGAGATTAAAATATTCACAGATAAATAGAAACTAAAAGAATTTTTAATCAAAAGGCCAGCTTTAAAAGAAAAACTAAAAAAAAAAAATTCTGCAGCCTGAAAAGAAAAGACAGGAGAGGATTGGAGGAGAGTATAGAAATGAAGATTATCAGGAAATAGTTGCTAAAAAGGTAAGAAGTTGAACAAGGAAATATGACATATGAAAGCCAAATAATAAAGTGACTGAAGAAAATAATGCCTTTACAGTAATAGCATTGAATATTAATGGATTATACACCCAATCAAAAGACACAGACAGACAGAATGGATTAAAAAATATGAGAAAAGTTGATGTGGTTTTAGCGATTGGGATCCCATCTACCATATGGAGGATCTCAGGCTCTATTGCCAGGGCCTCCTGGTGAAAAACAAGCTCTCTGGTGTGGAATGGAGAGCTGGCTTGCCTGTGTGACACAGAGAGCTCGTGCAACAAGATGATGCAACAAAAAGAGACACAGAGGAGAGAGAGTGAGATACACAACAAACCAGGTAGTTGAGGTGGCTCTGTCAATTGAATGCCTCTCTTCCACATCAGAAGGTCCTGAGATTGATGCCTGGTGCCTTCTAAAGAGAAGACAAGAAGAGAAGACAAGGAGACACTGAAGACCATGCAGTGAATGGACACAGAGCAGATAGTGCGAGTGTGGGGGGGATAAATAAGTAAAAATGAAAAATAAAAAATCTTTTAAAATAAAAAAAAAATATATATGCGCCATCTATATGCTGTATATAAGAGACTCATCTTAAACCAAATGATACATATAACCTGAAAATGATATGTTGGAAAAAGATACTCTATACAAATTGTAAACTAAAAAGAACAGGAGTAACTATACTAATATTGGACAAAACAGACTTTAAGTGCAAAACTCTTTTAAGAGTAAAGAAGGTTATTATATATTAGTAAAAATAATCATAATTTTATGCACTTAACCAGCATGTCACAAAATATAAGACAAACACTGGCAAATCCAAAGGAAGAGGAGGGGGCAAGATGGCGTTGGTTTAGGAGGGCACGCACTAACTCATTCACTGAGGACGGCTGATTGGAGACAGGATCTTGCCAAAGGGGTCTGTTCGGGAAGTGCATGGAGTGAGAACCTTCGGAACATCAATCTGGAGGGAGCTGGATGGCGAGGTGGATTGCTCAGGAAAAATTTGTGAGTTTTTCCCCTGCCTGTGGTAGTCGACACAGACAGTTGAGCACCACCCTCAGGGAAAAAGCCTGGTTTGAGCCATGACTCCCGGCACCAACCCGGGAACATAGAAAGAAGCAAGGAATGAAATAAGAAAAAAAAGTCTCAAAGAGAAAACTTAAAACACACACAGAACCACCAGCTAAATAAAACTCTAGAGCAGAGAGAGAAGTTAATCAACTGAATAAACCAATCAAGATTAAAAGGTGACTAGAGGGCAACAAAAAAAATTACAAACCACACTGAGAAACAGAAAGACATTGACCAGTCCAATGGACAAACTAAAAACCAGGAAGAGATGCAGAACATCGAACAACTAATCAAAGCTTTCCAAAAAAATATGGAACAACTTAAGGAAGTGAAGGAAGACATGAAGGATATTAAGAAGACACTGGGAGAACATACTGAAGAAATTGTAAACATACATAAAAACACAACGGATATGATGGTGATGAATGGCACAATCCAAGAAATCAAAAAGACGCTGGATTCACATAACAGGAGAATAAAACAAGCAGAAGAAAGAATTAGTGATGTGGAAGACAGTACATCTGAAATCACACAGATAGTAGAACAGATAGATAAATAGATAGAAAAAATCCAGCAGGGACTCAGGGATTTAACTGACAACAGAAAACGCACAAACATATGCATTATGGACATCCCAGAAGGAAAAGAGAAGGGAAAGGGAACAGAAGAAATGTTGAAGGAAATAATGGCTGAAAACTTCCCAACCATATTGAGAGAGATGGATGTACATGTCCAGGAAGCACAGCACACCCCAAATAGTATAAATCCCAACGGGCCAACTCCAAATGTCAACTCAAAATGTCGAAGACAAAGAGACAATACTCAAGGCAGGAAGAGAAAAGAGAACCATCACATACAAGGGAAGCACAATAAGATTAAGTGATGATTTCTCATCTGAAACCATGGAGGCAAGAAGACAGTGGTATGACATAGTCAAAGTATTAAAAGAAAAAACTTCCAGCCACAAAATCTCTATCCAGCAAAACTGGCAATCAAAAATGATGGAGAGTTCAAAATATTCACAGATAAACAGAAATTAAGAGAGTATGCCAATAAGAAACATAAACTTCAAGAAATACTAAAGGAAGTTCTACAAGTTGAAATGAAAAAACAGGGAAGAGAGAACTGGAGGAGAGTGTAAGAACAACTAAAAAGACAAAAAGAGAAATAAAAACAACAAATGACATACATAAACCCAAAGAAAATATGGCTGAAGTAAGAAATTTGTTGCGAGTAATAACACTGAATGTTAATGGATAAAACTCACCAGTCAAGAGACACAGATTGGCAAAATGGATAAGGAAATATGACCTATCTATATATTGTCTACAAGAAACCCACCTTCGACCCAGGGATTCAAGGAGGCTGAAAGTGAATGGCTGGAAAACAATTTTACAAGCAAACAATAGCCAAAAAGGACCAGGAGTAGTTATCCTAATATCAGACAAAATAGATTTTAAATGCAAAACTATTGTAACAGACAAAGATGGACATTATATATTAGTAAAAGTGGTAATCTCTCAAAAAGAGAGAACAATCATAAACATTTATGCACCTAATCAGGGTGCCTCAAAATACATGAGGCAAACTCTGGAAAAACTAACTGGAGAAATAAATGACTGTACAATTATAGTGGGGAACTTTAATACACCATTATCACCATTAGACAGAATATCTAGGCAAAGAATCAATAAAGAAACAAACACAGAATAATATATTAGAGGACCTGGACCTAATAGACATAAACAGAACAAAACACCCAAATACAGAAGGATTTACATTCTTCTCGAGTGCACATGAATCATAATCCAAGATAGACCACATGCTAGGACACAGAACAACTCTTAATGAATTCAGAAAGATTGAGATTATATAAAATAATTTCTTTGACCACAATGGAATGAAATTGGAAATCACTAAGAGCCAGAGAAATACATTAGGCAAAATGATATGGAAGTTAAACAACACACTCTTACGCAAACAGTGGGTCAGAAGGAAATCTCAAAAGAAATCAGTACCTACCTTGAAAATAATGAAAATGATAACACAACATAACAAAACCTATGGGATGCAGCCAAAGCTGTCCTGAGAGGGAACTTCATAGCCATAATACATATATTAAAAAAGAAGGAAGAGCTAAAATTAAAGACCTAACTGCACACTGGGAGGAATTGGAAAATCAACAACAAACTAAACCTAAAGGAAGTAGAAAGAAGGAAATAGCAAACATTAGAGGAAAACTAAGTGAAATAGAGCATAAGAACACACTAGAAAAAATAAACAAAACCAAAAGCTTGTTCTTTGAGAAGATCAATAAAATTGACAAACTCTTAGCCAGAATAACAAAGAAAAAGAGAAAACAGATGCAAATACACAAAATAAGGAATGAGCAAGGGGATATCAATACTGATCTGACAGAAATAAAGAGTATCATAAAAGGATACTTCAAAAAATTATATGCCAACAAGAATGATAATTTAGAGTAAATGGACAAATTTCTAGAAACTCACAAACAGCCTACATTGATGAAAGAAGAAATTAATGAACTCAACATTCCAATTACAAGTAAAGAGATAGACTCAGTCATCAAAATACTCCCAACTAAGAAGAGCGCAGGACCAGAGGGTTTCACAGCTGAATTCTACCAAATATTCTCAAAAGAGCTAACACCAATCCTGCTTAAGCTCTTCCAAATAATAGAAGAGAGGGAATATTTCCTAACTCATTCTATGATGTCAATATCACCCTAATACCAAAGCCAAACAAAATTACCAAAAGAAAGGAAAATTACAAACCAATTACTCTAATGAACCTAGATGCTAAAATCCTCAACAAAATACTTGCTAATCACATTCATCAACATAACAAAAGAATTATACACCATGACCAAGTGGGTTTCGTCCCAGGTATGCAAGGATGGTTCAATATAATAAAATCAATCAATGTAATACACCACATAAACAGATTGAAAGAAAAAAATCACATGATTATCCCTATAGATGCAGAAAAAGCATTCAACAAAATACAGCACTCTTTCCTGATAAAAACACAGCAAAAGATAGAATAGAAGGAAACTTTCTGAATATGATAAAGAGCATATATGAAAAACCCAATGCTAACGTCATCTTCAATGGTGAAATCCTAAAAGCCTTCCCTCTGAGATCGGGTACAAGACAAATATGCCCACTATCACTACTCGTATTTAACATTGTCTTAGAATTACTTGCTCGAGCAATGAGGCAAGAAAAAGATATAAAAGGCATCCAAATTGGAAAAGAAGAAGTAAAAATTTCATTATTTGCAAATGACATGATCCTATATATAGAAAGTCCTGAGAAATCTACAACAAAGCTTATCAAACTCATAAAGGAGTTCAGTAATGTTGCAGGCTATAAAATCAATGCTCAAAAATCAGTAGCATTTCTGTACACCATTAACGAGCAATCTGAGGAGGAAATCAAGAAAAAAAATACCAATTACAGTAGTAACTAAAAGAATCAAATACCTAGTAATAAATTTAACTAAACATTCAAAGAACTTATGTACAGAAAATTACACAACACTGTTAAAGGAAATCAAAGAAGTCTTAAATAAGTGGAAGAATGTTCCCTGTTGACAGTTAGGAAGACTAAACATCATTAAGATATGTCTATCCTACCCAAACTAATCTACAGATTTAATGCAACCCCAATAAAAACCATCACTGTATTTTTTATGGAACTGGAAAAACTAACTACAAAATAAATTTGGAAAGGTAAGAGGTCCTGAATCACAAAAGACATACTGAAAAAGAAAAATTAAGTTGGAGGTATCACACTACCTGACTTTAAAACATACTACAAAGCCACAGTGCTCAAAACTCATGGTATTGGCACAAGGATAAACATACGGACCAATGGAACCAAACTGAGAGTTCTGGTATAGATCCTCGCATATACAGTCATCTGATATTCTACAAGCCCATCAAGCCCACTCAGTTGGGAGAGAATGGCCTCTTTAACAAGTGGTGTTTGGAGAACTGGATATCCATACCCAAAAGAATGAGAGAGGAACACCATCTCACACCTTATTAAAAATTCAACTCAAGATGGATCAAAGATCTAAATATAAGAGCCAAAACAATAAAGACCTTGAATGATAATGTAAGGAAGCATCTACAGGACGTTGTAATAGGAAATGGTTTCATGAACTTCACACCCAAAGCACGAGCAGCAAAAGAAAAACTAGATAAATGGGATCTCCTCAAAATTAAAAATTTCTGCACCTCAAAGGAGGTTATAAAGAAAATAAAAAGGCAACCTACCCAATAGAAGAAAATATTTGGCCATCATATATCTGATAGGAGCCAAGACACTGCATATATAAAGAAATCCTACACCTGGAAAATAAAAAGACAAACAACCCCTTTTAAAAATGACCTGAAAAGACACTTCTCCAAGGAAGAAATACAAATGGCTTAATGAAAAAAATGCTCAACATTGCTAGGTATTAGGGAAATGCAAATCAAAACTAAAATGAGATATCATCTTACACCCATCAGAATGGCAGCTATTAAAAAAACAGCAGACTATAAGTTTTGGAGAGGATATGGAGGTATAGGATCCCTCATCCACTGCTGGTGGGATTATGGAATGGTCCAGCCACTGTGGAGGACAGTTTGGCAGTTCCTCAGAAAACTAGCAATAGATCTTCCATATGATCCAGCGATTCCACTGCTGGGTATATACCCAGAAGAATTGAAAGCAAGACATGAACAGATATATGCACACCAATGTTCATAGTGGCATTGTTCACTATTGCCAAAAGGTGGAATCAGCCCCGGTGACCATCAACAGATGAATGGATAAAAAAAATGTGGTACATACATACAATGGAATATTACTCAGCTTTAAGAAGGAATAAAGTGCTAACACAGAGAATAACATAGATGAATCTTGAAGACCTTATGTTGAGTGAAGCAAGCCAGGCATTGAAGAATGACCAGTACATGACCTCACTGATTTGAATTGATGAAAGTGAGCAGTCTTCAAGAACCATTATCCAAAAGATAGGTTAAAAAGAGAGAGAAAGAGAAGAGAAAGTTGTGAGCCAAAACCCATATGGACATAAGCTATGGTAAATTGATAGAATATGGTTGCATATTGAAGTATAGGACAGGTGGATAGTGATATTCCTGGGTTTGGTTGTGCAGGGTTGACAGGTGGGTACATTAGGAAGGGCAGGTTAGAACACGCAGGATACTGAGAGGAGAGTTGGGAGAGGGACCAGGTGAACACGGGATTTGTGGATAAGAAGTTGAAAGTGCAGGAGTGGGAATGCTCTTATGGCAATATGACAAGGTAGTGTCACTGGTTTAGGGTGTAGTTTGGGGGGGCATTCAGGATGGGGCACATCTGGAGTAGGCTTCTGGGGAGTGTGTGAGTGTGCATCCTGTCATAATGTGTTGAGTCAGAGAGTGGAGACCCACACGGTGAATGGGAAGGAGATTGACCCCCATCTTTAGGAGGACTTATTCACCCAGAAACAGACAGGTGGATGTCTCTTATGAGGAAGGGTGGATCCTAATAGAGGAGGATAATCAGTGTGTCAAGACCTCTTGTTGCATGTAACTATGAATCTTGTAACCCAATGAGTCAAGAAAGAGGGGTGTCATGTGCCCCAGGGGGATTGGGAGGAAGGAACAGAATAGATCAAAGAGGAGGTATTTAGTGATCAGGGGAAATGTTTCTCATTACCTTACAGTGATGGACATGGACATGGTAAATATTATCAAAAAATATTAAACTGGACTGTCTAAATTGTAAACTATACTGTAAACCATTGACAATGTTTAGTAGCTATGTTTCACTATCTGTATAACAGTTATAACAATGCTACCATCCACATACAAAAAGTTTTAATATGGGGTGAGGAAAGGGAGAGGAGGTTGGATATATGAGAGTCTCTAGCATTCTGTGTGTGACTTTGCTGTGAACTAAAACTTCTTTGAAAATTAAATGAAAATTTGGGAGACACTGGGGAGTGAGAGGAGGAAGGTGCCACAATACAGACTGGACACCAGATAATGCAGTGATAAAAGGAAAAATGTTTAAAGAAAAAAATTTTTTTAATTTTTTTTGTTTTTTTTCCTATTGTTTGAATATCCCAATCCTTTCATTTTATTTTATTTTTAGTGTTTTTTTTTAAGTTTCCATGTATTTTATCTCTTACATTTAAACTTATCATTATTATTTCATTTTCCTATTAATTGTATTTGACTATTAAATGGACTTCATCTTTAAGGAAGGTTTGGATCACAGAAGGGTTACAATGGGGACAGGAAAGGATCATTGCTGGGGGGTGTCTGGGATGGGAGTTTCAGGGGAGGAAGTTCACCTGAATATACATAAAAGATATATAAAATTGTTCAAATGATCAAAGGGTGGGGGATGGTCACAGTGGGTGGAGAATCACTCAATAAATGAGAGAATACTGAATTCCCAGCCTGGAGAGCTCTGCCATATCCTCCAAGGGAACAGCAACAGGCCCCGAGTGCAGGGGCAGTGTCTGGCAAAGGAGGATGGTCCACTAATGGGTTCTTGTTATTGATGACTAACCTTACGAGTCTTTGCTCTTGTAATTGAAACTTAGCCTGCTGTTATGGGGTGCCTAAGGGTTGCCACCTGAGAGCCTCCTTGCTGCTCAAATGTGGCCTTCTCTAAGCCAAACTCAGCATATGAATGCATTACCTCCCCCCAGCATGAGACATGACACCCAGGGATGAGCCGCCCTGGCAACGAGGGATTAATACCAAGTGGCAACTGGCAATATGACTGGAAAAGACCTTGAAAAAAAGGGGTAAAATGTAAAGACAAATGAGTTCATATTGCTAAGAGACTTCAAAGAGAGTCGGGAGGACATCCCAGAGGTAACGCTTACACACACCTCAGTAGGATCTCATAGAACACCAAAGTGGATATCACCCCACACGGAGGGGTTCCTAAGGGCTCGGGAGACACCCAGGTCCTATATAAGTGGGGATACATCCTGAGATTGATGCCTTATCAATGGGCTATACTTTGGAATCTGTGCTCCTGAAAGTGACAGAGTTGGACTCAAGTAAGTCCTCCCTGCACATGGTCCATCAGTCCCTTCTAGTCAAACATATAAGCGGTGCTAGAGTTTGTAGGTGTACTTCCAGAGACTGGGCCTTTGGCCTGCCCAGGTGCCAGCTATGCCTGGAATCTTGGTGGAGCTGCAACTCCTCTACAGCCCAATGGACTCACCCAAGTCACCTGGCAAGGAGGTGATGATGGGCAGTGGCCATCCCAGGGAATGGAGAGAGTCTGCAGCTGTAGGCAGGGTAATCCCATCCATCTTATCCATGGGATATAAGCTGCCTCTCATTTGGAGGTGGAATGGACTTCACCATCCCAGACTCCTCAGGATTGAGGGAAGAGCTATGGACTAGAGTGGACTTACTGGTAATCTGTTGTAGACATATTGTGATTCAAGCAATGGAAGAAATTAAAACATTGGGGTGGAGCCAGTGGCCACTGGATGCTCTCGGGGCAGGGAGAGGGAAAAGCAGTTGTAATACAGTGGCTTTTTGGGGACTAGGGAATTATCCTGAGTCACATTACAATGACAGATATATGCCATTTTACATCAGCATATAACATGCAGAACTGTGTGGAAGAGAGTGTGATCTACATTGTGAACTCTGGTCCATTCTTAGTGGGAAAGCCCCAGGATGTGTATCTCCATTGCAAGCTCTGTGCCACACTAATGAAAGATGTTTTATGTGGGACGTTGTGAGAGGTGTGGGAGGTGGGAGCATGGGAATCCCTGTAATTTTTGTGTAACATTTATGTAATCTAAGCATCTTTTAAAATATAAAAAAAAAAAAAACTGAAGGAAGAAGTTGACATCTCTATGATAATAGTTGGAGACTTCAATACACCACTTTTATTAATAGAACACCTAGACAGGGGATCAATGAAGAAACAGAGAACTTGAACAATATGAAAAGCTAGCGAAATCTAACAGACTTATACAGAATATTGCACCCCAAAACAATAGGATATACATTTCTCTCAACTGCTCATGAATCTTCCTGCAGGATAGATCATTTGTTGGGTCACAAAAAAGGTAACAATAAATTTTAAAAGTTTAGTGATATTATACACAGCACTTTCTCTGATCATAATGCAATTAAGCTGGAAAGCAATAAGAGGCAAAGAGTGGGAAAATTTGCAAATATATGGAGGTAAAATAACATACTTTTAAATAATCTGTGGATCAAAGAAGAAATTGCAAGAGAAGTCAGTAAATATCTCGAGACAAGTGAAAATGAGAATACAACATACCAAAACTTATGGGATGCAATAAAGATGGTGCTGAGAGGGAAATTTATAGTGCTAAATGTCTATATTATAAAGGATAAAAGAGCTAAAATCACATTCCTAACAAGACCTGGAGTAACTAGCAAAAGAAGTGAAACCAATCCTACAGCAAGCAGAAGTAAAGAAATAACAAATATTAGAGCAGAGGTAAATGAAATTGAGGGAAAAACAATAGAATCAACAAAATAAAATGCTGGTTCTTAGATAAGATCAATAAAATCAACAAACCCTTAGCCATTCTAACAAAGAAAAAATATATAAAAGATGCAAATAAATAAAATCAGAAATGAGGGGGGCCATTTCTATGGAGTCTATAGAAATAAAAGACTCATAAGAGGATATTATGAAAAAATATATGCCAACAAATCAGGCAATGTAGATTAAATGGACAACTTCCAAGAAACACACCAACTATGTACACTGACTCAAGAAGAAATAGAAGGCCTGAACTGACCAATTAAATATTAAGAGACACGATCAGTCATCACAAACCTCCCAACAAATATAAGCCCGGGAACACATGGCTTCACAGTTTAATTACCCAAACATTTGAGAAGAATTAATACCAATTCTGCAAAACTCCTTCCAAAAATTGGAAAAGAGGGAAGACTACCTAAGTCATTATATGAAGCCAACATTTCCCTAATACCAAAGGCAGATAAAGATACTATAAGAAAAAAATATTACAGACCAATCTCTCTAATGAATATAGATGCAAAAATTCTCAATGAAATACTTGTAAATCAAATCCAAGTGCTGTAAAAAATTGTATACCATGATTGAGTTTTATTTCTGATATGCAAGTGTGGCTCAACACAAGAAATTGAATTAATGAAATACACTACATTAATAAATCAAGGGGTAAAACCACATGATTATCTCTATTGACTCAGAAAAGGCATTTGACAAAATCCAGCATCCTTTCTTGATAAACCTGAGCTCTTATTATTATGTAATTGTTCCTCATCAGACACTGGTTCTGTGATGTGTTTAATCCATTACATGTGATGGAAGATTAGCTGCTGACTCAGATTGACTCTTATGTTTAGGAGCTTTAGTTCTTCCACCAAGAGCACACAGGACTTATTCCTCAGACATTGGCATGAGAAGAAGCTGACCAAGAAAGAGAGGCATATAGAAAGGAAAACACTGATCTACTTTTCCCAACTTTGGCCTCATCCCGAAGAACTCCTCAAGGACCATCTAGGCAGGTTTGATTGGAAATATCCTGGTTCCAGTGGGTTAGAAGGAAAGACTTCAGAAGTAAAGAATTAGGATCAGGGACATCTTTAAATGAATAAGAAATGGTAGGATACTAGAGAAACAGTATACCAAAGACATTATCCTCCATATGAATCTGAATTTTCTCCTTACAATATGTATCTATGCATGTCAATTATATAATTTGGTACTGTAAAACAGTATTAAGTAAACTGGGGTTATGCATAGGAATACAAAAAGATGGCATGTGAGATCATTTGCTAGTATATTATGCATAGAAAATACTTGAAAAACATGTTCTGATTTATATTGAGAGAAATGTTTGCATGATACATTCCACTGTGATTGTAATATGCTGGCATTTGTTGAATCTTGATCAATCTGTTTGACCATGGACAAGTTTGTCAATTTTTCTTTACTTCAGTTCCTCTTCTTAAAAATATAGATATTACCTTAACGTGTTGTTAGGAGGATAAAATTAGTCACTGAAAAAGGACATGGGGGAGAAGTGAACATTTTGTAAGATGGGAATAACTTTTTACATTTAAATGCCCATTGGAGCAATCTAAAACTAAAGAATAACAGACTGAGAGGATAAGGGAGAAAGACAGAGAAAGAGAGAGAGACAGAGAGATAGAGGAGAATGAATAATGAAGACTAGAAGAAGAAGAGAAGGAGGAGGAAGAGAAGGGGGAAGAGGAGGAAGAGCAGGATTAAGAAGAGAAGAAAAGGTAAGACGAGAGCAGAGGGGAGGGGAGGGATGGGGAGGGGAGGAGAGGAGAGACAAAAGTATAGGAGAGTAATGTGTGTAATATA
>JAQZBX010045532.1:0-21019 GCA_029593785.1 Cabassous unicinctus | reverse complement strand
GCATTTTCTGTGTGCAACACTACAGTATCCACGGTGGCATTACATAGGATAGGTCTGAGCATACCGTTTTGCTCTTAGAGGGTATTTCCTAGCATAGATGCTTCAAGGACAGGAAGCGCTGGCTTCTAATAATTACAAAAACTTGTTGCCAATTAAAAAACAGTCATTGCTTATGCTAGTCTCTACATGAGAATCTATGTAGGCAGCTGTCACCTCAAAACTGAATCACTGTATATGACTAATGAAGGTGCTTATTTTCATGGGCTAATCTAAAACATTTCTAACAAAAGAAAATATTTCAAAACTATATATGGCTATGTCAACCGCCAAATTCCCTCGGTCCAGTTGAAGGCGTGCAGAGTTTCCTGTCAACTTGCTCTCTGAAGCAGAACAGTCTCCAACCCGACCACTGTGGCTTGCTCCATGTTAGCTATTGGCTACCTTGGAAATGTACCGTCTCTCATTGTAAAACTCCCCAAAGGGCAATTCAAATCACATTTAGAATTTCCTATTTACATTGCAACAGCCATGGCAGAAGTTTGAATGTCACAGTGCAAATCTGGTACCAAATGCTGAGTGTGTGCAGAGGGTTCAGTTTCAGAACTCACTTCATATGAGCATATTTTCATCAAGCGAAAGGGGGAGGGAGTGTCATGGGATAAGTTCATGCTATGAACTCTGGTCTTAACTCTTTCTTAATTTGAACAAGTAAACCAGTGTTTTTGCCCTTGCAATGAAGTAGTTATCACACTACTTCAAATAGTAGCTTTGCCTTTTAAACTCTTAGGTAGAAATGTTACCGAGAGAACAGGCCACTAATATTTCCAGCTATATTTTGCATGTGAGAGGGGGCAACTTGGTTAGAGAAGCCCCCTGAAATAGAAACAACATGCCCAAAGGGCAATTTTTTCCTATATGTGAATGATTTTTCTTTCTCAAACTGTGTCCATTCTGAGGGGACCTGTATTGGGCCATCGTTTTTATTTTCTCATTTCCTTTTTTTACTATATGGATTTATAGATGTAAAGTTTTCAAAGTAAACAAACTAACATCACTTTAACAAACTTTGTGCATGTTTTTTATTAGAATAAATGATCTGCAAAGAGAAAATGTCATTCCAAATTGTTACAATCATGCACAAGCATATGCATACCACTTTAAATTCCAAATTCCAGCCCACCCAACTGAGGTAAACTTGAAAGAGTTCTTCCAGAAAGCTGGAAGGTAAACCTGGCATTGAACAATACTGTTTCATTTCACTATTAAATAGTGGGGTGGTTGAGTTCACTTCTGTCCAAGGTTCCTTATTTCAGACGTGTAGATTTATTTGCAGTAAATGATGATATGCCTAGCAAGTTATTATAATCTAACATTGAAATAATATATTTCATCCTTTCTATTTTGAATTTTGTTTAAAAAAATAACATGTACCTAAAGGCAAGGTGTAATTACCATGGATTTCCAGGTTCAGAAAAAAAGATACTCATTATTTGGCCTTTAAATGATTATGGACAAAATTAACATAGGTCCTCCTAACAAAGATTACATTAGACAGTCCCTATTGGAGATGTTAAATGCTGCCTTAATTTGCAAACTGATAGAACCCTTTTGGGTCTGGGACTAGGTGTATTGCTATCACGTGAAGCAGAAGAATTCACAAATACATTTGAAGAGAATAGACCTATCACCATATGGAGTATGCTCAACACAGGTAAAAGAAAATAAGACATTGGTTTTTATTCACAATCCACTGGAGTAGAAATTTATTTTTCTTTCAAAATCCTTAATGTGAACCAGTCACAGTGGGTTTTGGTAATACGTTAGCAGATAAAATTAGCATATTTGATTGAAACTTATACTTCTGTAAATAACTAGGATAAATCTTTCTGGAAATCCAAAATTCATTCCATAATTCCTGTTTTATTTCAAGTACAAAATCAAACAAGAAAAGGGAAAAGACGCTCTTGCTATACACCAGCTTCAAAGACAAAAGAAGCCGGATACTTCAAAGAATTATATACATTAAAATAACTATTATTTCTATTTTAAAAAATCTCACGCATTACCCGGGTGCCATTTTGTTTGAGACCATTTCTGAAAACCCTCATTACCATCTAGTTAAGAGAAATTCCGTAACGGTGGATGCAATGGTGTAAGGAATATTAAAAAGAGAGAGAGAGACTTTGGATTTGAACAGATTTGGCTTCTAACCAATCTCTGCAAAATGAAGAGGGCAATGTTTACTACATATTGTGCTGTCAGGTATTAGAGACAATGTTTAAACAACCACTGGCTTAAGGCTGGGCAACAATAACGTGATGAATAGTTTTACCCCTGAGCAACAAATGGGGAAGCAATGGAGTCAAAGTCAAAGTCAACTCTCCAGAGCTGCCTGAAGGAAAAGTGTATCATCATGGTTAAACTCACCCTGCTTCACCAAGTCCTAAACCTCAGTTGTTCATTCAAGTACAAGGAGTAGTAGTACATTTCAATGTTTCCCATTCTTAGTTGATGGCCTATTACTGGATAATCAGATTGTTCCCACAGGAAGGAAAGATTTAGCCATGTTGCTCATTTCTATGTTGCTCATAGAAACCAAAGTACATAAGCATTTGAGAATTTAATGAGAATGGGAGATCAAGTCACTCCTCTGGCCTCATGGGATCCGCTTTTCCTTCAGTTAAAAGCTAAAGTCCTACACTGGCCCACAAGGCCCTATACAGCCAGCCCTGCCCTCTACTTTTCTGACTTCATCTCTACAGCTCTTCCTCTCTGTCTCTGCACTCCAGACCCACTGGTCTCCTGCTGCTCCTTAACTCCCTCAGCTAGAATCAAATCTTGTCTATTTGCTACTAAAATTTGTTTTGACCACCTTGCAAGACCCCCTTTACCTTACCATAGCACTTATCACCTTCTATCATCCTATAAAATGTACTTTCTTATTGCTATTATCCATTTCCCCACACTAGAATGTCAGCTCTAAGGGGACAGTGCTCTTTGTTTTGTTCATGAGTGGATCCCAGGAGTCTAGAACATGTGCTTGGCACATAGGAAAATGGGCAAAGGATATTAACTGGCAATTCATGGATGAGTACATTTGAAGAGACCAATGTACAAAAAGATGTAAAACCTCACAAGCAACAAGAAAAATGTAAACAAAACTAAGAATAACATTTCCTTTAAAAGTCTGACAAAGGTTAGGTAACAAAGTATTTCAACTACAATTACCACATATTCTCGCATAACGGTACACCTATTTCGGAGAGCAATTTGTCCGCATTTAACAAAGGTGAAGATGTTCATATTCCATGACTCAGCAACCCATTGCTGGTATAAACCCTAAAGAAACCTTTCTACATTGCACAAGGACACATGCACAGAGATATCTGTTGAAAAGCTGTTGCTAATACTAACCAACTGAAAACAACCTATATGTCTTCCTTTAGGAGAATGGAGAACACAGCCGTGGCACATTCACACAACAGTGGACTTTTATGAACCTACAAGAAATGGGCTCAGTTAACATTTAAGCACACAAACTAACTTCAAAAACACTGTTGAGAGAAAAACTAAGTTGCAGATTGAGAAGCACAAGATGATGTTATTTGTTAATCACAGATTAAAATCTAACAAAGCAATACTATATGGTGTTAATGCATTTTGAGCTCTTTGCCTCTGTATGGTGCTCTACATTCATAAAGTGCACCCCCATTTTCCACAAGACTCTGAACCTCAGCCTCAACTACTCCCTCTCACCAGGCTTCTGACTCCACTCCAAGTTTGGATGAAGTTCAGTGACTCTGACCCAGGTACAAAAGAAAAGCAAGTTGTGCCTCTGAACTCTGTTTCCACGATTCACATAAACAGGCTTGTTTTAGTTGACTATCGCGAGGGCTGCTGAAAACACACAATGTTTGCATTAAATAATCTAGGTCAGCAGAGTTCAGCCATGACTTTTCTAAAGGGCTGTTTTCATAGGCTTTATCTTGTTCCGTGTGACATATCTCCAGCAATAGACCATTTTAGTTGTTGTTTGCAGATATAACTCTCAATTTTGGTGGAAACAGAGCCATACTGTGGTTCCTAAATGCCAGACTATCAGAAAGAGACCAAGATTTTTAGATGCTATCTAAATATGTGAAACTTTAAGTATATAAATAGTTAACGTACACAGTTTCTAGAATGCCAGTAACTTCATTTGTTATTTGACACAGGGCAAGACAACAGATCATGTTCTAAATGCTCAATAAACATTTTTCTTGCTTTTGCAACATTAAAAGTTTTCATTAGACGTTTTACTTAGGGCAGAAATAACCAAGAAGCTTCCTGGCTCCCAGCATATATATATTTTTCTTTTAAAATGTGAATTTCTCGCTTTTATAATAAACATTGACAAGATGAGACTAGGTTGGTTCTAGACAAAATTGCGAAGAAGAAACTGTCCATATTCTTCATCTTCTTCTAAGAGCTATCTGACTAAAACTAACTATGATTCTCATGGAATTTGCTCTTAGTTGTTAGCCAGCTTGATTTCAGGAGTTACAACTTGAGTCCCTGATAGTTTCGTGATCTGACTAAAATTGTCAGTAAAAAAAAATGTATGTATACATTTTTCTAAGATGGATTTCCATAGCTTTCAACAGGGTCTCTAAGATATTAAGCACCCAAAATTGTTTTTTTTTTTAAAGTTTAAAGACATGTACATTGCCTCCAGCAGTAGTTGTGACAGAGTGCAAAAGACACTGAATTCTTGGCTTAATTCCTAAGAGATTCTGATTCATCGGATCTTTGGTAAGATTCAGGAGTGTTGCATTTTTAAAAAGTCTCAATAGATCCTGATTTAAGTGGTTCAGAGATCACACTAAATCCATAGAATAAAATTAAAATATTTTAGAGTTACATTCAAGGTCTCTGTTCTGAACCAGTATTTCTAGCCCTGTCTTCCACTATTCACATGGCCCTACAAACATACCTAAAAAGTCACTTTCACTCATTCATTCTTGCATTCAAGGAAGAGTTATCATATTCATTAAAAGGTCCCTGTGTTAGGCTTCAAAGATGCAGTGGTTAACATGAGGTCTTGTCACAAGAAACTACCAGAATTTCCATGTCTTTACATCTTATCTCCTCTTTCTCTGGGCAAGTGCCTACTAATCCTGAAAGACCCAGCTCAAATATTAACTGCTTTGTGCAGCCATTTTAGATCCCTTGGGATGGATTTCTTGTTTTTTATTTTATTTTATTTTAATTTTTAAAAATTTTATTCTCAGTGTACCACAGCATTTTTTTCCCCCATACCTTAATTCCACTGTCATTCAATTATTTGTTTTGGTTTCTGGTTTCTCTGCTTCTCCTGGTCAGGAGGCATGTTGAAGTTTCATTGTATTCATTTGACTCCCTCCAGCTTGAAGAACAGATTCCCTATAATATTTGCTGAGTGGATAAGGAAACCATCATGTTTTAATCCCTACCAAGAGTATATGGGAACTCTATATTTTCTGCATGATTTTTTTTTTGTAAACCTACAACTTCTCTGATAAAAATATGTATATATATATATATATATATATATATATATATATTTCAATAAAATTGGTAATTCATTGGCATCATTACTCTTTTACATATCAGTTTCTAGTAAATATGTTGAGTTGCATGGAGATGACAGAACAAGTCACTTTAATGAATCCCAAAATTCCATCTGGGGGAAAAATAAAGGATCCCTATGATCAGAATTCTAACACAATGAGAGGGCAAGAAGATTTGGCTAGATCATCTTCATTAAATCTGAACAATTAGCTCCCCAGGAGTCTTTTTTGTATGTCAGTGCAGGAATATATCCAAGCCACTGGCACCTAGCAACCAGAGGGACCTTCTGATCAGAGTGAGCATTGTTAACATCTCCCAGAAATACGCGCCTATCAGACAGTCTTAAAGGTATCCTTGTCAGTGCCACCACTTGAATTTCACTGTATTTGGAAAGAAAACACAGAGAAAAAGCAGGAGTCTACCTAAAGTTGATTTTATCTTTAAAGTCTTACAAGGAAACCTACAAGTTGCAATGAAATACGACAGTATTCCTGAATCCTTGATACAGGGACAACACTATGGGTGGAGCCATGGAGAGCCTGACAGGAAAAGAGAATTCAACTAGGTCATACCTGAACTAACCTTTATTTAGTCTTCCATTAATTTGACAGCGATTTACTAAGCTCTCCCATCATAGCAGACACCAGGGATAAAAATATATATAATTAAACATACTTTTTCCTCCAAATGAGTGTCTAAATTTATTCTGGAGCTTGATATTTGTGAAGTATTTATATGTCTCTAAGAATAAGATCCTTTACAAGTATTTTTATTCTATGTTTGCTGAAAAATTTTTAAGATTTTAAAATATTGTGAAAGCATCTATACACATTAGTATAAGCATCATGCATTTTCCTCTAAAAGCATGGCACTTTCAGAATGCACTTTTAAAAATTCAGACCCCTTTTCAGATTCTTGACCTTCATTCAGGTTGAATCTACTTCATTGCTGAATAGAATAATTGTCCTGCATATTGAGGCACTGGGTTTTCATGCTTTGTATATATGTATGATCATATATGAATGCACACAGACACAAATCTCTTAAATACAAAGACATGCACATGCTCATAAATGTGTGGTGAGGTTGACACCCACAGTTGTCTTTAGCTGTCTGTCCCAGATGACCAATCTGGGGGTCAGTAGACTGAATCTGACCAGAAGACATGTTTTCATTTTTTTTAATTAAACATGTACTTAAAAATTGAATCACATGTTTATGTGAAATCAGAATATTTCACATAAAATTCTGATTTCTGGCTTTTCTTGAAAATCTCTGAAGTCCTGGCAGCATGGGGGCAACATATCTGCATGATCACTGTCAGCAGAGTTGGGGAGCAGCACTAAGCTTGGCTCTGATGACAGGTCAGGGAATCGCCGAAGCTTGCCGTCCCATTATTCCTTAATATTTCTTGTAGCCTGGCCCTGGGGACTTCCAAATTCCCAACTTCCTATCCTAAGACTATTTTTAACATCTGAAAAAGTAGCCTTTGATATAATACCAACTCATATTCGACTGCTGCTGCACTATGCTACCAATAATCCCAAAAATGCTGAAAGGTTTATTTCTGGTTGGCTATAGCATCTCCTTCAGGTGGAGCAAAAGAGGGAAGAAAGAGCACTGGCACACCAACTGAAGGGAATGGGAACCCTCATGGAAGCTCTGCTTTGTCCTTCCCAGGGAAGACTTCAGGTATTGGGTGATCATGGTGCTAGTGATCACATTGATGAGAAGCCCCGTGACCCTCCTCTTCCATCTCCCTGTGGAATCAGCTCAGGAGCCAGGATCAGGTGCTGCTAAGTCTCTTTGGCACCTAGATGATGCTTCAGCATTATCTAGAGACATACGTGTTAATCCATCCTTGGAGCAGTGTGACCTCTATAGCAGTGGGTCTCAAACTGGAGCATGCATGAGAATTACCTGCAGGATTTATTAAAACACAGATGGCTGGATCCCACTTCCAGAGTCTGAAGTTTAACACGGTTGGGCTAGGGCCCAAGTATTTGCATTTCTAACAAGTTCCTAGGCCGTGCTGATGCTTTCGCTTCTGGCCTGGAGATCTCCGTTTGAGAACCACTTGCCTATAGGAAACTATGGGGAACTTTTCAGATTCTTCCAGACACTTTAAAAGCCAGATTTATGCAGAGAAGGTCAATGAAGCATCTCCTAGCAAAGGTGCTAATGGCATTCACTGGGAAGACGCCGTATCCTGAAGAATTACACAGAATTATCAGCTCTACTGCCACCTCAAAGATGCTGTCTCCCTATCCTACCACCTGCGATAATTCATGTATTATATTTGCTTTTCCAAGTACAGTTTAGAATCAGCTCACTGATTCCCAAAATCCTGAAGCAATTTTGGTTACGGTTAAATTAAAACTATAGATCACTTTGGATTGGACTGTAGTATTACAACAGTGGACAAATGAACAACAAAAACTGATAAATTACCTGGATCGTTATCATTTTCTTTTTAGTAGCTAAGAGATCGCTTCTAAGTGGTGGTTTTTTAAAAAAAAAAAAAAATGGAGAGGAATCCTTAAAACCACATGGTGGCAGTGTAACCACATGAGTGACAGACTACGGTGCTGGCGTTGATATTCTACACCCATTATAAATTAAGAGATAATTCTGAAAACTAAGCATCTGCGATTTTGGCTTAACAATTATTGGCCTGTAACGTATAAATGACAAGTTGTAGTCAGATACCTCTACGAAAACCTCAGGCAGAGCTTTCAATATTTGTACAATACCTCAGACAGAATACATTTTTTCCCTTTGCAGTTTCGTGGTGTGAAAACAACTTCACAAGAACAAGCAACAGATCATTTCATGCATGAGCTGTGTAACAAATTCAATCCAAAATAACTCTTGCTTCAGTTTAGCAAATTACTGTGTGATAGCAATTTCACTTCTAGACTTTAATCATTTTTGAAAAGGGAATTCATTTTTTTTTCTCTAGCATCGCTTAATCGTAGATATTTGCATGCCTATATGTTACTTGCAACTGAGTAAAAGTTAATTTTTTTTAGGTTTGTTTACTGAAGTATCTAGTCAGGCCTTATTCTATAGTGAGATTTTAAGATGACTTTAAGCTGTTGATGTATTTTAATTTGGTCAGCTGACTACTAATATGTACATTATAATTTATATAGCCCCAAAATAATATAAGGGGTACAGAAATCTCAGAAGAACATGGTCCTGTCAAAGTGTCTGTTAATCCTTACTGTTAACAGAAGTGGCAGTTTCCTGAGGGTGGGAATAGCTTAATATTAAATATTTAAAATGCTCCCTTATTTGTATCTTGATATAATGCTTCCCATCACCCAAGCAATGGGAACAATCAAATAAGACCATTGCAAATGCCAGTATTTATGGGCATCAACTGAAGAAAATAATGAACCTAGAAACTTCCCTTGCCACACTGAATTCAATTCCAAGCTGCTGACAAAATTTACCTTTTCCAAAGATGATGGGACCTAAAAACATGAGCTCCCAGACTAATGTGGAAAACAGGAAACATTACCTTTTCTAGAAAATGTCCTGTCCATCCCCCTGAAACTGTGTGAGTGTGGACTTCTCACACCACCAGGGACACCAGATTCTGGCTCTGACTGCTGAATTTCCGTTTTGAATCAAAGGTTCCCTATGGGCATTGTGAAACAGACAAAGTACTTTCTAGGAAGTACACTGTGTCAGGGATTTCCCCAAATGCTGAGATCTGGGAGAAAGGTTTATTACTCTAGAAAAAGACAAGACTCAAGGACTAATGTGATCCTCACAAATACAGACCAGAGAAGTCATTAAAATGTTATTTTGAGGATGTAGCTATTGCTCTGATGTGGGTAACATGTGCTGTACTTTATTGCCACGTGTGTTGGGTGGAATGGGGGCTCAGAGACCCCATCAGCACTGTAGAGCTTCACAATACAGCAACAGTGTCTACAATTTCAGAGGTTAGAATTCCCCAGGTCCTCATTGTAATTGATGGGCTGCACACAGTGTTCAGAATTTCTTATTTGCCCCATATCATCTGGGTTTTATCCTGCTCTCCTAGTCAAGCTATTCCATATTCAATCAGCTTGTTTCATATAGGTCTCCATGTTTTATACTCTTCCAGACTCATAAAATCAAGTCTTTAAAGGTTGGATGTTAAAGTTTAGTAAAATTTTACTTAGGTGGAAAAATCAGTATCATGCATACATTCAACCCTAGACAGAGCCAAGCCTGTGCTGAGGAATTGTTATCCTCATTTTTGATAAAAAGAAATTGAAGCTTAAGAAAGATCAGAAAATTGGCCCAATACTACCCAGTCACCAAGTGGCAGAGCTGGGATTCCTGTGCAGCTTGGTCTGAAAACTCTAAAGCCTGTGTTCTTAATCATTAGCAGAGTCAGAAACACTCGGCAGTCATCACATGCCACCTTCAAGACAGTTTTTCTTTCTCCCCCTGTATTCCTTCCATATGAGGAAGTTATTTCAATACTCAGACAATTATTCCTAAAGGGGAACAAAAGGACTATTTTTTGGTTCAAGTATACATTACAAACAATTTTTAAAAAGTAGATTCTTTCTCCATGTAAATGGTACTTATTTTTAATACTTACACATAGGTTAACATTTAAAGAACACTCCATATAATATTTATAAGCATAATATGTATTAGCAATATGATGTTACTGATAATTTTTTCAAAGAGCAATTACTGGGATTATTATATGAGCTATAATTCTTTTTGACAATTCAATCTGGTGTCACATTTCAAAAGAAGTTGAACTTGCCTCATTGATTGATATATTCATTATTTATACCCTGTCTCTTTAAAAAAAAAAATGATTTACAATAACTTACACACAAAGGAGAGACACATAAATTCGAATTGTTAAAGCAAGGATGAGAACAAGAGCATGAAATAAAAAGGACAAGAGAGTTGTGTCAAAAACCTTAGATGAAGGAAAATTGCTGTAGCCAGACATGCTTAAGCCTTGAGTTTCCAGATAGCTAAAACAAAAGAACAAATAAAAATATAGTTCTCTAACTGATAAAACCAATGTTAATTCTTTAAAGAAGACAATTATTTCTGTAGTATTGTTTTGATTTGGTGTGAGGTAAGGGTCAAGATTCAGAGTTTTCTACATGAATATTTCAACGTACCCACCACCATTTATTGAAAAGTCTATTATATACACACTACACTTTAGGTTCATCTTTGTCGTAAATCAATTGCTCCTATATTAATGGGTCATTTTTTGAACTTCCTATTAAGTTTCATTAGTCTATCTGTCCTTGCACCAATATCACATTTTTAAGTACTGTGGTATTGTCTACTAATGAAAATTCTCCAGCTCTATTCTTCTTCTTCAAGATTGTCTTGGCTCTTTCTAAATCTTTGTTTTTCCAAATACATTTTAGAATCAGCTTGATACCAAAACACCTGCAGGATTTTGATTATTAGTGAATAAAATCTACAGATCACTTTAATTTGAATTTTCCTACCTATGGGCATGGCATATGCTTCCATTTATTTAGTTTACTTTTATTTCTCTCACCAGTATTTTGTAGTTTTAAGCTAGAGACATTACATATCAATAATGTACTTTTACATTTGATATTATCTCTAATGTTATAATAAATGGTATCTTTTTAAAAATTAATTTGTTTGTTGCTGGTATATAGAAATCCAATTTATGTCTAGTTAATGAGATAGTATCCAGTGACCTTGCTAAAGTTAGTTATGAATTCTAATAGTACATAGTTTCTTCTAGATTTACTACACATGTAATCATATCACCTAGGAACTATGGCAATTTTATATGGTTCTTTCCAATAAGTCTTTTTGTTGATTTATTACACTGGGTGGGATCTCCAGTGCAATGCTGAAAGGAGTTGGCAAGAGCAGGCATCTTTGTCTTGTTTCCTGTACACATTTTCATAAATATTCTCTATTAGATTTGGAAAGTTTTCTTTTTATCATTAGCTAAGAGGGTGTGTTTGTGTGAGTGCTTTATTACAATCAGTGTTGAATTTTATCAAATGCTCTTTCTGCATCTTTTAATATGATCACATAATTTTTCCTTTTTTTATGATGCACTACAGTGATTTGTTTTTCAAATGCAAAACCACCTTTGAATTCCTGTCATATGCCCCATTGGGTGAGATGTATTATTCTTTGTATATTTTGTATATATTGATAGGCAGATTATAGATTTAAATGAGAAAGATAAAACAATAAAGCTTTAGGAAAAAACACAAGAGAATATGTTTCTCATCTTGAGTAGGCAAAGATTTCTTAAACAGAGCTCAAAACCACTAAACACACACACAAAAGAAAAGAAATAATGGTAAATTTGACCATATTAAAATTAAGAACCTCTTTTCATCAAAAAATATTATGAGGAGAGTGAAACTATTTCTGCCACAGTGTGGGAGAAAATATTTATAAAACATATATCCTACAAAGGACCATATCCAGAACATATAAAGAACTCCTACAAATCAATAAGGTAAAAACCCACTTAAAATTTTGGCATAATACGAGAATAGGTACTTAAAAGAGAAAATCTAAATGGCCAAAAAGCATATGAAAAAGAGAGAACCTCAATAATTATCACAACGAGGGGAACAGATGTAGCTAAAGTGGTTGAGTGCAGTCCTGGGTTCAATTCCTGCTACCTTCTAAAAAAAAAGTAAACAAACAAAAATGAACTCTCATGGGGTAATGGATGTAGCTCAAGTGATTGAGTGCATGCTTCTCATATACGAGGTCCTGGGCGCAATCCCTGGTACCTCCTAAAAATAAATAAACGAATAAATAAATCACAATGAGCTACTACCACACTTCCCTCTCTCCAATGACTAATAAAAAATATGCACAATGACAAATGTTTTCAAAGACAAAGGAGCAACCAGATATCCCAAACATTGCTTATGGAGTGTAAAATTATACAAGCACTTTGGAAAACTCTCTGATACTTTTATTGGTTTTCTATTGCTGCTGTAACAAATTACTACAAACTCAGTAAAATATCGCAAAGTTATTATCTTGTGGTTCTGTAGGTTAAAAGCCCGGCACAAGTTTCACTGGGTTAAAAGCAATGTGTCGTCAAGGCTGTCTTCTTTTCTGGAGGCTCTAGGAGAGATTTGTTTCCTTGGCTTTTCCAGCTTCTAGAGGCCACCCACATTCCAGCTCACAGCCCTCTTTCTCCATCTTTAAAGCTAGCAACGTTGTATCTCTCTGTGCCTTTTTTCTGTATTCAAGGTCTCCCTCTGTCTCCTCACCAGCCTCCCTCTTCCACTTTTTTTTTAGTTTATTTTTTTTTTATTTTAATTTTTTAAAAAAGCTTAGATTACATAAATGTTACATAAAAATATAGGGGATTCCCATATGCCCCACTCCTTATACCTCCCACATTTTCCCACATTAACAACATCCTTCATTAGTGTGGTACATTTGTTACAATTGATGAACACATTTTGGAGCATTGCCACTAAGCGTGGATTATAGTTTACATTGTAGTTTACACTCTCTCCCACACAATTTTGTAGGTTATGGCAAGATATGTAATGGCCTGTATCTGTCATTGTAATGTCATTCAGGACAATTCCCAAGTCCTGAAAATGCCCTCATATTACACCTGTTTTTCCCTCTCCCTGCCCTCAGAACCTCCAGTGGCCACTGCCTCCACATCAATGATATAATTTCTTCCATTGTTAGAATCACAATAAAGCTAAAGTAGAATACCAATAAGTCTACTTTAGTCCTTAGTTCATTCCCCAGTCCTGAGGATTCTGGGATGGTGATGCCCACTCCACCTCTAATTGAGATGGGGCTTCAATCCCACGGGACACTTTTGGTTATATTGGGCTTTCTCCATCTTTACAGCTAGCAATGTTGCATTTCTCTGTGCCTTTTTTCTGTAGTCAAGTCTCCCTCTGTCTCCTCATCAGCCTCCCTCTTCCACTTTTAAGGACACTTGGTTATATTGGGCTCACTGGAAAAATCCAGGATAATTTCTCTACATTAAGGTCAGCTCATTATCTACCTTAATTCTATCTGCAGTTTTAATTCCCTTTTGCCATCTAACATATTGACAGATTCTGGATATTTGTACAGGGACCATCATGCTGCCTACCACAAGAGTACCTTATAAAAGCTGGATGTCTGCATAACATATGATGCAACAATTCCCTACTAGTTACATACATAACAGAAATTTACAATACTCTTACAAAATAGTCCTTTAGGTAAAGGACATCCAAAGCAGCACTATTCACATCAGCTAAAAATCGAAAACTATTCTAAAAGTCATTGCAGTAGTCAGTCTCTGAGATGACCCTCAATGATCTCTGCCTCTCAGGACCCATGTGTGGTTCCCTCCCCCATTGTAACAATGTTGTTCTATATGACCAATAGAATACAAAGTATGGGATGCGACTTCCACGAGTAGGTTGTAAAGGACTGAGGCTTCTATCTCGTGTTCCATAGTGCTCTTCTCAATCTCTCCCCACCCATCCTTTTCCCTCTAACAATCTCTATCTCTCATCACTCTATTGACCAGCTGCCATGTCACTAACAGCCTTATGAAAAATACTTATGGGGAGGAACACAAGCTTCTTGCCAAGAGTTGTAAGAAAGTGCTTGAAAGTAGAACCATTAGCCCCTGTCAAGTTTTCAGGGACTGTTTCCCTCGCTGTCTTCTTAGCCATAATCTCATGAGAGACTGAGACTGGACCACCCAGCTAAGCCATTCCCAGACTGGATTCTCAGAAACTGTGTGAGATAAATATTTGTTGTTTTAAGCTGCTAAATTTTAGGGGTAATTTGTTATGCAGCAATTGATAACTAATACATCTAACAACAAGAGAATGGATAAATTGTGGAATATTCATAAAATGAAATACTATACAGAAATTAGAATGAACAAACTGCAACTACATGCAAATTATAGATGAATTTCACAAACATAATGTTTAGTGAAAGAAACCAGATACTAAAGAGTACATATATAATGATGCTATTTACATAAAGTTCAAAGGCAGCCAGAACTAATCAATAGTGCTAGAAGTCAGGATAATGGTTACTTTTGCATGAGGCATATGGGATTTCTGGGCTATTAATAATGTTCTTTGATCTAGGTGCTGGTTACATGAATGTGCTCATTTTGAAAAAATATGTTGTACACTTATTATTCATTCATTTTTCTGTATGTATGTCCTAATTAAATAAAAATTTTTTTAGGTTAAAAGGCAATGTATTATATGAATTTTTGTATGAGTATCTCTGACCAACATACTGAACAATTGTTTGATGATAGTTTTTTAAAAGCACAGTTTCACTTTACATATTGTCATTTCGTATAGTGATCCTGGATAAAAATCAAGTGCAAAATAGTCAATCATTTTATTATGAAGACAATTCTACAGGGAATTAAATTAATGAGGTCCCAGTATATGGCTTTCTAATGATCAATTTTAATTCTGAGATCAGTTTAGCAGTGTTTCTCAAACCTTAATATGCATAAGAAATACCTAGGGGATTTGCTTAAAATGTAGATACCCCACCTCTATTCCCAGAGTCTGAGGAAGTACTAAGAATTTACCATTTTTACAGATATTCCAATGACAACACTTTGTAAACTACTGGAATAAAGTTACAGAGGATTTTTTTTTTTTTTTGCAAATTTGGGTATATAGTTGTGTTTCAGAATTCTAAATAGAAAATTATAGTTTAACTGCACATGGTATTTGGTAATTTTTTTTAACTTCCCTTGAACTGGAGGTAAGCAACAAATAAAGTCTAAATATACAAGCTCATTTTAAATGTTTTTGGAGAATAAAAATGATATGAACTCGAAAGAATCATGTATACATAACTCATTCTAATATACAACTTCTGTTGCAAGCAGAGTGGTCATATCTATAAAAGATAAACACCTGTGATACAATTATGTGGTACTTTAATATGAACACCCACCCCCAACACATATACTTAAATTGCAGTCCAAATAGCCAACTCTGAAACCTCAATTAACAAACAAATTAAAAGAAGAAAAAAACAAAAATTCAAGATCACATTTGATTTCTCAAAAGTGTATCAGTTCCTATGGTGTGTCCCTCACTACAATTCCCAGATCTTCTCTTGGTTGTGGAAAAAACTGTGACATGGAAAACATGATTCTGACTTGGAGGGAAGAATAAGAAATAGCTTTCAAAGGACAAATATCCAAATTACATGTTTTCATGCAAACACACCCATAACCAAAAAAGCAAGGCAAAAGAAATACTGAAGACATAAGATATGTAGGCAGAATTATTTGTAAACGTTGTTATTCTGAAACTGCCCAAGAGGCATCAGCAAGTTTTTAAAGGTCCCCTATGATCACTGTTATAAGTACTGCTGGAAATAACATACAGCTGTAATAAGCCGTGGGTAGCTACAGAAGCACACATACCATTTACTTTACCATGTGGGGTTTGTTTTTCCTCTGTAGTCTCCTCTTTATAATATTCGCCCCAAAGTGAGGTCTGTGTCTAGATTTAGGAAGAAATGGAGGGAGAGAGAGAGGGAAGGAGGGAGGGAAAAACAATTCTAGAAATTCTATTTTAAAACATGCTATTTTCTCCTAAATGGAGAAATTACATCTGTAGTAAACCAAATGTTTTAGAAATGTACTAACCTGTGCAGTTACTCCGTTTATTGGCTTTAGAAATCCAGATTTCTGGCATAGCATTCTATCTAAATGGGAGGTCTTGTTCTAACTACGGAGACACTAGTTCCTTGCCCTTGACTCTCTACGTTAGAAAAGGTAGTTCAAAGGAATAGTGGCCATTACAGGAAAGTAGAAGGAAGATTAAAACTGATCCAGGCATGGGGTGACTGGGCACCAGATGAAAAGCGGCTTATATCATGAATAGGCAAGCTCTCTAGTAACTTTTTCATCCTCACTTGGCACTTTGAACTGAAATCAACCTCAAAAGCTCAAGATGAAATGCATCCATTAAAAATGACTAGTATTTAAATCACCACGGACAGGTACCATCTGTGATCATTGGTCATAGGATGCTCTGTAAGTGAGCAAAGACAAATGTCAAGTATTCTTTTTTCCTAAAATCTGAACTCTAATTGCTGAGCAGACCATTTGAGGCAACAAAATTGCAAAATAACCTGGATTCCAAGATATTGCATATTTGAATTTGAGAAAACATATTATGCTAAACATGGACTCTCTAAAAACACGGGTGCCTGCGACATTTTGAAAAAATCTACAACTTGGAAGAGAGTGTAAAATATCATCAAGACCAAAAATAAACATTTCTATTCCTTGATTCCTGCAGATTTACTTCTTTGGCCCAGGGGTAGCTTCCACATGAAACTTTCTTCATCTGACAGAGGCAACAGCAGGGTGGGGTGGGACAGGTCACAGCTACCACTAATTTTAACATGTGTTTCCATAGCCTCCTCCCCAAATTCCAGCACCACTAGTGCAAAGAACCATAAAATTTAAATAAGAATAATTTCACACTTGAGGCAACACACAGCTTTACATTTGGATATGACATTCAGAGCCATGTAAAAATACTACTTTGCATACAGATTATTGAATGCTTTGCCTTGGAAACTAATTCCTGTTCTCTATGCCAGGACCAAGGGAAAACAGGCGATGCTGGCTGGCAGAGTCTTTAATTCAATTTCCAGAATTCCAAGGAACTATAATTTCTACTAAAGCAATTTTTACAAAGAAAGGAAACCAGTACACCTTAGGGGACAGATTTTCAAGCACCTACAATGGAAGAAATATACCTTATAAAAGACAGAAAATTATAATTTCCCTGGAATTGATAGTGAGAATGACTATAGGAAGTTACGCAATCATGCTAAAGAACACAGCACAATTCACTGGATTATCTTTTTTTTTAACCTAAGGTTTTGGAGACCAATATCTGGATGTTTTAAAAATTAATAGCTGTGACAGTTTGAAGTGTTTGTGAATCCCAGAAAAGATCATGTTCTTGGAGCTAATCCAGCCCTGTGGGTGTGGGACACTTTGATTGGATTGGATTTAGTTGGGGGCCTTTGATTGGACTACCTCAGTGAAGCATGACCCAGGGTGAGTGAGTCTCAGCCTTCTTGCTAGAGTCCTTTATAAATGGGAGAAACATGAAGAGACACAGAGAGACAGAACTGCCATTTTACCCTGCCACGTGAGAGAGGACTCCAGGATCATTTACAGCCATAGAAAGACAGAGAAACCCCAAGAAGCCGAGAGAGAGCCCAGAAGCTGGAATCAGTGGAGCAGCCTGAAGCTGAAGAGCCAGTAGTCTGGGGTGAGATAAGCTGTATGCCTGATTGCCCTCAGCTCAGCTGAGAAAGTGAGCCTGGAGGAGAAAGCAGAGACCCAGAGATTGGAGAAAGTGTGGCTGTTACCCCAATGATCAGAATTCCTCACAATCTCTCCATTCTATATTTAGATATATAGTTCTTATTTATCTTCTTATTCTCAAACTCCTGCTCAACTAAATTTCATGGTTAGACCCCTTGAAAAAGCAACATATTTTAGACCAGTGAAGTCTTCATATCAGCCACAGCTGAAACCACCCACCTGCTGTCATCTTAGAACCTCTGGATTATCACAATTCATTTAGCACTCTTAGTGACTCAGGCTTCCAATGTTCATTTGTTAAAACTTGGTTTACATTATCTGTCTTCTGCTTTTGGCCACCCCTATAACTCTTTGTGGTTTCATATCAAATCTTGCCCTTTGAGCAACAGCTCTCCCTGGGTACACATTTGATCCATTACTCTGTTCCCTTTAACACAGGTCCTGGCTATGTGTGATGTCACCCACACCCATGAATTCAACCAACTATGTTATTCCCCTAACATATCAATATTAGCCAATCAGCGATTACCAACTCAATTTAGTCCAAATGCCCTCTGATTGGTCCTCCAATTATCAAACTCAGCTACACAAGGTCGAGGAGTTACTTGTCTTCCCTTAAGGCCATTCACCTAAACCAAATATCTTTATCAGCATATATATCATCACCTTTTCATTTAATTGTCAAAGATGTAAGTTAGTGTTTATGTGCATGTGTTTTGATAAATAATAATCCAGAGTTAGTAAGAAGGTCAGAGAATCTTGTACTATGTATTCTCTTAAATGGAGATGCATTTTAATTCACACAACTAAAAACCATTCCAACTCTTTGACCTCAAATCTGACATGTAGTTAATCTTTAATGAGTTATTAATATTCTTTGCAAAGTTTTAAAAGGCCTTGCCAGGGAATAATACAATTATTAAATTTGAAAAATTAGCTCTGAACAGATGAGTGGGATATTTTACTATCTTGTCAGGTGGATAATGTACTTGAATACTAAGTGTGTGGAAATGTACCACTTTGCAAAGGGCTGCTTTTGCAAACATTTGCACGGCACTCTTAAAACTATTCATCACCTAGCGTGTGACCTTTTCATATGTTTTCAACTTGAATTGTCTTAGTCTTCATTTTCAAGAATCTTTACTAGAAAAAGAAAATGTATATAAAAGCCAAGGTAGTGCAATACTAAGACTGCACATTAGCTACTACAAAGAGCACATAATTCAAGTTTGATAGCAATAATAATTTAAGACTAAATATTACTGGAAATGGCTTCTTTACCATTTCAACAGTATTGGGCATCAATTTTTCCCCTTAGATACTTTTCTAAGGTTGAACAAGGAACTAAATGTAAAAAATGCTTTGCAAAGCTCTAAGTATTAAATACATTTTTATCATGATATCAAATATTAAAGATTTAAATCAGATCACATAGTTTAAATTACATTCACTATAGAAATGCAAACTTCTATGTACACTATATATGTGCATGTTAGCACTATCATTTTGCATCCTCTTAAATTTTAATTAAAATTTAGCAACAGGCCGTTGAAATATATGATGGCTATATTTCAGATTCTAACATATAATAAAACATAATTCCCTTGTAATAACTAACACAGATTATCCTTGCAGGGATACGTAGGCAATTTCAATGATATTATGAGGAGCTTCTCCCTTAAAATTTGGAAAGTTTCAAGTTGAGCTTCCATTAATTATGTGGAGTCTCGCAAAAAAGAGAGATATCAGGAAGCTTGTGCTCTGCTACTGTGCCAAAGTGAGGCACATTAAATGGTCTGCAGTCTCCCTTCCTTTTTCTTCTCCATATTCAGACAATTGATTAATGATAGCACAAAAACACAGTGAGTAAGATCGACAGCATCTTAAAATAGAAGGATTTTTTTTTCCCAGTTTCTTGGGCCTGTCATTTTTATTATAGAAAAAAGCAAATACAGATATCTCAGACTGAGCATCACTATTGTCTCTGAAGTCAACAGGCAGCTATTTATTCCAACTTGGAAAAACTACTATGATCAGTCAGGCATTTAAAATTGAGCCACTTCAAACTGTTTGAAAATTGATTAAATACACATATTTCATCAGATTTTTCCCTTCATATTTTATCTCCTTCTGGGCCCAGGGCCCAGGAGAGAGAAATTATTACTAATGTAGTCACACACCCTTATCTTTGAGGATGTTCCTAGCAAATGGTCTACATTAGACATTTACAGATATAGTAACAGATGGCTGAATTTCACCTAATAGAAGATGCTATAAACTGCAAAATATTCCCCTAATTTCAAAGAGCTTAAAATGATGAGAAAAATTATGAGTTATTAGATGACATAAATATGGGGGGTGGGTATGAGTGTACCTGAAAGGAGAGAGAGATAAAATAAATCTTCTCACATTAGGAGACAAATTCGAAGAGTTAAAAAGTTACTTGTGGAAGTGTCTCTCAGCACAATTATTATAATATAATCTTTGCAAGTTTAATTTGAAAGCAAATATTCAGGTATTTGATTTCATTTCAACATTAATAACTTTCAAGGATTCTGAATCCTCTCTGTCATGATTACATTGGATCTGACCTTCTAGACTCAGAAGGATTGTGAAGGAATAACATTTATCAATTGGCAAATGGTGTAGGTTGATGACCAGGTGGGATGGAGAGGTGCAGAAAATTTTAAGGATTCTGTTGACAGTGAAAAAAGGGACTAACCATTTTGTTTCTGTCCTTATCAAACTTTCTGAAATTTACATATGAAAATCTTCTAATTTTAAAATGTTACGTCTCGTATTTTAAAAGGAATTTACCTACCATTCAAAACACATCTGCAAGTCAAATTTAGGTCTAAGGCTGCCAATTTGCTACCTCTGTTTTAAATAAGCCTTGGTCTCTGTGATGGTTAGGCTAATGTGACAACTCAGCCAGGTAATTGTGTCCAGGTGTTTGGTCCAGCAAGCACTGGGCTAATTGTAATACAAGAGCATTTATGGACTTCGATCACCAGTGAGTTTACTGGGTGGATGGCTGATTACATCTGCATC
>JAQZBX010045531.1:0-11162 GCA_029593785.1 Cabassous unicinctus | reverse complement strand
AGCGCTGACATAGCCCGGGCTGAGCTCTCCCACTAACCTGCTGTGTGCTTGCTCAGCCTCTCTGGCCTCAGAGCTCTCCCACTAACCTGCTGTGTGCTTGCTCAGCCTCTCTGGCCTCAGAGCTCTCCCACTAACCTGCTGTGTGCTTGCTCAGCCTCTCTGGCCTCTGAGCTCTCCCACTAACCTGCTGTGTGCTTGCTCAGCCTCTCTGGCCTCAGAGCTCTCCTCTGTAAAATGAGCAGGTTGGCCTGCTTAACTCCAGAGCTTCTTTCTCTCCCGACTTTCCGAGCTTTAGCTCCAAAATCCCTGATAGGGTGGGGTGGGGATTGCTGAGCATGGGGAGCTGGTTCTTTCAAGTCTCTTATTTGTAAGTTGGGTTTTCTACCCCCTGCTCTGCCTGGGCCTCTACAAATAGAAAGTTTCCCTCTTTCTGCAGCAGAGTCAAGAGTTACAAGTGTTTCCCTGAAACCTCCTGCCCCCCATAAAGAAGGCCAAAACCTAGTCTGTCCAAATCAAACAAGCTTTAGAAAAGAAAGTAGCTCTTACTCCCACCACCTAAAATAAGGCCCAAGAGGCGATGGAAGGGGAGGGCATTGTTTTCTGTTCTGAGTGCTCCACACCATGGGCATTTCCCTGCGCTCAGGGACCGGAGCCCTCCTGGAAGAAAGGCAGTCCGGCTGACCCCAGCCGGAGTGTGGGCCTACGCATAGCCAGGCTGCCCATCCCAGCAGCCTTCTGGCCAGCTGGAGGCCCCCAGTCCCAGCCCTGGTTCTCCCAGCTGGTACTTACCAGACTCACAGTAGAGAGTGAGGGAAAGTCTTCTAGAGGAGTGCTGAGCTGAGCAGGGGCTGGGCACGCTTTATACGGTTCCCAGTCTGTCCTCCTTCTCGGATTGAAGGGGATGGACTGGTTTCACCACTCAGGTTGGTCCATTTCCTCCAGCCCCTTCCTGACTCATCACGGGCACCTTAAGCAGCAAACTCCTCAGGGCCCCTTTCCACAGGGACACACAGAGGGTTCCAGGGGCCTGCCACTCCCATGACACTCACCTGCCCTGGGCACAGGGAACCTCATCCCTTGTCCTCTTGTTTTATAATCTCAGACAAACTTGTCCTCTGAGCCTCAATTTCTCCACCTGTAAAATGGGGTCACTCTCATTATTAGACTATGGAATTCATTTCTAAGGGCATGTAATGGAAAGTTATGTGTCTTTCTAGGATGCCAGGCCTGAGTATGTGGTGACAAGAAGGGAAGAGTCACTTTTCATGAAGGGATGGGGCTTGCTGGAGGAGTCTCTTGGCCACAAGCCCACAAGCCTGCCCTCTCTTAGGATGTATCTATAACTCCATTCTGTGTGGAAATAAACTCTGTACTGTTCATGGAGGCTGTCTGACTTTAGGTCTGGGGTCTCCTTTTGTCCTGTCCTCATAACCCAGGTTATAGTAACAGAAGAATGCACAGGATTGCGAAGCTTGTGAAAACACAGAGCGTGGCCCACTCTAAGCAAGGACATCGGCATTAAATACATAAAACCATAAGTATTGCTTTTTATGATGATAAAATAGCACTTGCTGTAATTTTTTGGAGATGCATGAAGGCATAAAGATCAAACACTATGATGTCATAGTGGTTGTAACTAGCAGAGCTATTATATGGGTATGACAGTGGTCAAAAGGCTAAGTCTAAGGTCAAGGGTATTTATAGAAGGAAAGCTAAAAATGTAACATGGGACTGTATAACATAGTGAAACCTCATACAAAATAAGAATACAGGTGTTATTGCATATATAAGACTATTTTTTACAAAATAGAAACAGAAATAAATTAGAAGGAAACAGAATAACAGCTATGTACAGCAGGGAAGCATAGAGAGATTGAGAGGTGATGAGTTTTGTTTGTTTTTTGTTTATTATGTTTATTATTATTATTATTGGAATAATGAAACTACTCTAAAAATGATTGATGTGATGAATGCATAACTATGTGATTATACCAAATACCATTGATTGTATACTTTGGATGGATTTATGCTTTATTACTATGTATTAATAAAATTGATTTGTTTTAAAAAAATCAATCACTTGCCTTCTCTAAACCATTCTTCCAGGAATGGGATTGGAGCATGTTCCTCCCCTACTCCTTTGGCATCCCAGCACACCTGGAATAAAATCCAAACTCACTGCCACGGCTTAAAAGGCCCAGAAGGACCTGGCGCCTGCCTTCCTCTATGACCTCAACCCAAGCTGCTCTTTCCCTGCCTGCTGGGCTTCTTCCTCACCAAGCGCCCTCAGCTCCGAGCTTAGACGAGTTTGGTGCTTTCCCACCATAGGGCTGAGCACCTGCTCTCTGCTGACAGACTCCTCCCCATGTCTCCGGCTCCTTTTGTTTTTCAGCTGTGGCATAAGTGTAACTTCCTCAGAAAGCCTTCCCTGACCACCCTATCTAAAGGATTATTCCATTTCATTTCATTCCACTAATAGCAATTAGAGTCATTTTATTTGCATTTGTTTACTTGTTTATGTCTATCTCTCCTATTGGAAGATAAGCTTTACAAGGGTGAGGGTTTTGCCTGGTATGTTTCCCACTGTACTCCAGAACTTATAACCACTGCATATGGCAAGTGCTCTGTGACTATGAGTGAAAAATTGAATGAACAATGAATCTCACTATCTGGAGATAACAACCATTGACTATTTTAGTGTTAGTGTGTGTTCATGTGTATACATGCATGTGTGTATATGAGTGTACATAAACAAAATCGAAATTGTGCCTTGCTTTTTTATGCTTGATTAATAGCTATTTAATGGGCATCATTTATTTAAACCTCTTACCTCGTCTCTATAACTTAAGCCACAAAAAAAAGAAAAAAGGAAAAAGAAATATTAGAATAATATGAGGATGAATACTCATTTCTGGGGCTAATTTAAGAAGCATCCCAGTTCTCCACAGCTTTCCCAGCAGGCCCCCTCCCTCCCAGCTCTTCACAGAGCTTTGTTTGTCAGCTCTTGGAAAGGCAGTCTGGAAAGACAGGTGGAGGTCTCAGGAGGGACGCACGGCCTCTAGGATGCCCTCTAGAGTACTATCCTCTTCTCACGTGCTCTCGGAGACTTCACGGGCCTCCCCCCATTAACCCAGGACTGTGCCTTTTTCTGGGGCAGGGAAGGCTCTCCCCACTCCCTCCACCACAAATCCCTGCCGTGGAGAACTAACCAAGCATCCTCACAGGGGCACCAGTGGCTGACCTCGCATGGCAGGGATCCGCCCTCCTCAGCCCTGTGACAGTCAGTCCTGAGGCAGCAGGTCAGGCTCCAGGAAGTCACACCTGTCTTCTGGGTTCCCAGGGGCTCAGTATCTGCCAGATCTGCCTCCCGCCCTCTGATTCACAGCATAATGAGAGCTTTGGGGGGAACACAGTATATGTGTGTCTTTGGCGACTGGACAAAGTGAGGGTGTGGGGAAGAAGGCGGAAGGCAGGGCTCAGTTAGTGTGTGTGTGTGTGTGTGTGTGTGTGTGTGTGCGCGCGCGCACGCGCAGGGCAGGGCTGTAGGAGTCCTAGCCTTCTAGGACTCAGAAGGCCATACCCTGCCCAGGGCTTGCCCCATTTGGGACAGGCGTGCACGTGAGTGGAGGAGGTTCTCTCAGTACCTGTGTGGGTGACCTCACAGGCCCCGGGTCCACACGATGAGCCAGTGTGACTGCTCAGCCCCCGCCCAATGTCACAAGAATGAGCTCATATCCCATGACGCATGCAGAGGCCTTGACCCAGCTCTGCCTCAGCCCAAAGAAGACCCCGCTCTTTCTCTTCCAGAGGCAGAAACTGGCTGGTTTCTCTTTCTCTCTCAAGTGAGAAGTCTGGTTGCACTGTTGCTTAGCTGTGGGGGAAGAAGGGATTGGGTATGTCAATTCACTGCACTGGGGGAAGGGATGTTGAGGACAGCTCTCCCAAGCTGCCAGAGAATGGATGACGGTAGGTGATCCTGGGGAGGTGGCTTGGCCAGGAGATTGCACGCTCGTTCCTGCGCAACCATGCCTCATTTCCTCCCTGGCCTGGCAATGCCCCACACGGAGCCCCCTTCCCCCATGGGCTTCCTCATCTCAAGGCTCTCACCTACATTGTACGTGCCCTGGCCGCCAGGGTCCTCGATCTGCAACCTGCTCCAGGCTTTTCCCCACACACCTCAAGTCCTCACGCCCCCTCCTCCACTGCCTCCTGAACCTGACCTCCGTCCCTCATTTATCTTCTGTGTCCATCTGCTGCTCTGGGAGATGATGAGGCAAGAAGGGAGAAGAGACCAAGGAGAGCCAAGAGGCCTGCTTCTGCGCCCCTGGGTCCCTGGGCTGAGCTGTCTCATCTGTCCTTCCTCCTCTTCCCTTCCCAGCCTGCTGGGTTGCAGGCTCTCACGTGCAGTCTCTAGTGCTGGGCACTGCTCTTGCCTCTCGGAGCTGTGGAGGCACAGTCATATTCTGCTCTTGGTGGCAGCAAGAGGAGCAAAGGTTTAAAGGTTTAAAAGGCAATCACCAAATTTAACTTTCTCTTTTTACCAATGGAAAAACTGAAGCCCCAAGTCACATAAAGGGGATAGAAGCCAGGGCCCCTGATTTCCTATTTGTTCTTCCTCCTTCTCTGCCAGCAGCTGGGCCCCAGGTCATGTTTTAGTTCAGCACATGAGATTCTGTTCCACTCCTGCTCTGACGGGCCCTTGTATGGACTGGCTCCCCTGTGGTGGGCTCACAGTGGAATTAAAACAGCATGACTGTAGATGGAGGGGCCTGGGGGCTGGTTTGGGCAGAAGGGGAACCGCAGTTTGGGACTAAATTTGACGTAGAAAAGAGAATCCAGATAATAGAGGGAGGAGTGTAGGCAGAGTCGTGGCACACTGAGTCAGAGACGAGAGCGAGGACTCTGCCAACAACGTGAAATGGGGGGTGAAGAGGCCTGTGGGGTGACGGCAAGAAGACTTCATAGGTGTGTGTACAAGGAGAGGAAGGCAGGCATGGAAGGGGCACGGTTTGGAAAAGGCAGATGGAGGAGAGTGGCAGGGCCTCTGGGTGTAGGGAATGGAGGGAGGGATGACTCAGGAGGGAGAGAAGTGACAGTCCATAGAACAGAAGGGGAGCAGAGAGACCGAGTCCTGTCGTGCAGCGCCCCCAAAGTCCTCAACTGTCAGACAAGGAAAGAGAAGCAGGCATTTCCCTGGGCTCGGCTCCAGCTCCTGGTCCATCAATCCACCCCTGGTCCTCCCCTAATTAAGGTGTGGGGTGGGGCACCTGACCCTGCATCAGCTGCCTCCTGCCACGCCTAAGTGCTCTTAAAGTTACTCCCGAAAGTGGCCGCAGAGTCACTCAGATGCTGCAGAGGTCTCTCTAATGCCAGTGCATGTGGGTGGGGGAAATCTGGGCAAAGTATCTGGTCCTGGGGGAGATGCCTTCACAAAGAGGAGTTTGTCACCCCCATTTCCCGCGTGGGTCCTGGGGAAGCCCCTCTGAACCGGGCGTGTCTCCTTTCTAACCTGCTCCCTGTACTTAGTGACCATTTTTCATGAAGCTGCCAGGCTGCTCCAGGCTCCCAGATGGGTATGGTCTGGTCCAGAGCAGAAAAGAGAGAAACAAGGCATACACCACCCCCTCTGCCTCCCTCACGCCCCTCCCCCCAAACACACCTTACTACCTCCCTTCACACCAGGCCCCAAGGCAGAAAGTCAGGGGAAGTGCGGGGTCGGAAACCCCAGCTGGGTCAGGACACTTAGCAGTGCCTCGGTCCACCCTTCCCGTTGAGAAGGAGCTCCAATCCCTGACCTCAGGAAGCCCTAGTTTCAGGGGGACCCTGGTCCTAGTCTCAGGGTATTCACTGTCTGATGGAGCAACAGCTACAGAAACTGAAACGAATGCAATTTACTCCACGCCAAGTGAGCCCTCAGGTAACTGCACTCCGTGTAGGCGAAGGTGTGAACAGAACCAAGGCCCGGCTGTCTCCCTAGGGAAGGCAACGGAAACAAACCTTTTTCAAAACCCATTTTTTACCAAACACTGTGGTGTAAAATTCCTCATTCGTTATCTCACTCAATCCTCAAAAGACCTAATAAATACTTTACATACGAGGCGAGGCGCTGAGGCTCAGGGCAGTAAAATAACTGGCCAGTGGTCTCACAGCTGAAAGCTGGGTCAGGCTGGACTCTGTCTGCTCCCTACCAGCTACGCCACTAGTGGGGGCAGAGATGGCCATTGGGGGTCCATGCCGGATTCCTGTTGCTTTCCCAGAAAGAGCACAGAGCTGCTGCAAGGGGAAGATTGAAGAGTTGCAACCCCGAAAACAGGCAAGCTGGAAACTGCTAGAGTGGCTGGAAAGTTATTTTCTTGTCACTCGGGTTCTACCAGAAAGCCTGCCAAGGGGGTGGGGGGTGGGATGCTGAGCGGGAAGGGGACAGAGAGGTCAAAGCACAATGTGGAGAAAGGCAAGCTCAGAGCGTCTTCTCACAGGCAAGTACGTGCTTGCTCAGGCTGTCTCACCCCTTTCTCCTCTGCATTTCTCCCAGGAGCCTCAGGACCCAGTCACTCAGAAGTACCCCCTTGCCCAGTTTAGAATCAAAGTCTTGGAAGACTAGTGCTGGAGGGACTGTCACGGTCACCGAGTTAAACCCTTGCTTACAAATGACAGCCACGGAAGACTTGAGAAGTGGAGGGACTGCACACAGCCATAGCTAGGAGCCGGTTCAGGGCAGGTCCTAGATCTCCTGAGTTTGCATTTACACACCTCTGTGCTTCTGTACATTGCATTCTTTCTGCTGGAAATGCTTTTTCTACCTTCTGCCCCAATGATTGATTTTTCATTCAGTTGCTGCTTAGAGCTTCCCACGTGCTAGGGATTATTCTAGGCACTGGGATTGGGAGGTGGGGGGGAGCACAGAATACCCTATAGCTTCCAGTTTGGGAAGCAGACAAGTAAAGTAAATAAATACATACCTGAAATAGCAAGCATGTTAGATGTTAATAAATACATGTGGAAAGACAGGACGAGGAAGGGGTTTATGAAGTGCTGGAGGAGCAGGATACCCTCTACTAGAAATGGGGTAGTCACAGGAGGCCTCACAGTGAGAACCAAAGAGATGAAGGAGGTGAGCAGGTGGATACGTAGGGAAGTGGGAAGAGCCGGGGCAAGGTCCCTGAGGAGGAATTGCCTGGCATGTTCTGGAAGCAGCAAGGAGGCCTGTAGAGCTGGGGCTGTGTGAACAAGGGAACAGGTTGTAAGAGATGAGGTCAGAGGAGTGGGTGGGGAATGGGTAGTGGGGAGAAATTATGTAGGAACTTTGGCTTTCACAGTGAATGAGACGAGACAGCACTGGAGGGTATTGTACAGGGCAATGCCATCATTTGAATTCATTTTAAAAGGATCTCTGTGGTAAGGATGGAAGTAGCTAGAATTGTAAAAGGCAATTGCAGTACTTTAGTGATGGCTGGAACTAGAGTGGGAGCAATGGAAGTCGGGGGCTAGTCAGATTTTGGACATAATTTGACAATAGACCCAGTATGATTTATTAACTGATTAGATTTAGGGTATAGGTAAGGAGCAAACTATGACTCAAAAGCTTTTGTTCTGAATGACTGTAAGAGAAGAGCTGCCATGAACAGAGATGGAAAAGACCACGGGAGGGGCTGATTTGGTGGGAAAGAGCGGGAGTGAGTTCTGGGACACAGTAAATTTGAGACGCCTATTAGATATCCAAGTAGATTTACCAAGTAGGCAATCAAAAACACTAGTCCTTCCTGATGAGGGAAAACTGAATGCATTCAACTCCAGGGAAAGTCAGTCAACTCTGGCCTAATCTCAGGCATTGCTGGAGCTCCTCTCCCACATTCTCCCTTTATCCCTGAGATTTGTTTAAGTGTGCTCAGTGGAACATTTAAGCTTTTAGATCTCTGCAGAAACTTAAAACTTTTTTTATGAGGTACCCGGGAATGAGTTGCATCTGCTTCCCAATGAGAGTTTGTTTTTTTCATTTTTGTTTTTTTTAGGAAGTACCAGGGATCAAACCTGGGACCTCATATACGGGAATCAGATGCTCAATCACTTGAGCTACATCTGTTCCCCTTAAAACTTTAAAAAAATTCTTTGTTCTTAGGATCCAGCTCTAGACCCTCCCCTGGGGCTATGGGTGCTGCTGACTGGACTAGGGATGGCCCCTGAGGAAGCTTCATGAGAGGGAAAGGATGAGGCCACAATATTCCAAAGGCCCATCTCCTATCTAATAAGCACTCCATTTATTGGCAGCATGATCATCTGACTTTGTAAATGTCCTTTCTTCCCCATTAATAGCCCCAAACTTCCAAGGGCAAAGATAAGACCCCATTTTCTCTCCTGCATCTGCCCTGGCATTTGGCTGGTGGTGTTTCTGTGCTTAGATTTTCATTCTTCCACTCCCCTCTGTCAGCTCTGGCAACATCAGGAATTACAATCACCCCTTATCTCCTGTCTAAGTAACTCCAAGCAGTAGACACAACTTATTGACCTTGAGGCCAAAGAAAATGTGAAATCCACATAAAGGGATGATGCCAAAAAAGGCAGTGCTTTCATCTCCTCTGGCCCCAGTGGCTCCAAGATCATAGAGGGATCCTTGTTGTGCCCACCTCCAGGAGGAAGGCAAAGGTGGAAGGGAAGGACAGCTAAAGGCAGGGGAGCAACAGTGTGATTTTACACAGGGGAGGAGAAGCATTTAGTCTGTCTGAGGCTCAAGGAACCTGCCCTGTGTTTAATCTGCATACTGGAGGAGGAGAGACTCTGCACTCATGTGGTGGCTGAGTGGAGGAAGTGCGATGGGGCCTAAGAGTCCCAGCTCTTCTCCGTTTCCTGTGCCTCTCACAGTATAATCAGACCTGTTGCATGGAGTGTGAGTCTGATGTTTAAAAATGCAGCTTTTTAATGTCCATGCTTAAATGCAACTTTACTATTCATCTAGTATTTAACAAAACAAACAGCAATTGTCCCAGTGTTGGGGGAGAAACTAGCTATATTGGACTTCTAAAGACCATTTAAGTCCTTTTTCAATATTTTTCACCTTTCTAACTTGGGGTTTCTGCCATTGAAAGTATTCGCCTTAGTTCAAAATGTTTCTTTGACCTTGTCTCTCTCACTGCCCCCACCACCTCTCAGGCATCCAGCTTCTTAGGGTGGAATGGAAATCTGTCGTAACATCAGGGTCCATGTCTGCAGATTCCAGAGTAGGTCTGCAGCCTCAGGGCTCTGGATCTCAGGGATCTTTCATCCATTCCAAATATTTATTCCCATTACCACAGGGCTTCGCATCAGCCTTTTGTGAAGAGCCCAAGAGACTTCCTCTTCACAAATTTTTAAAGCTTCCAGGTTTATTATTAGGTTCTTGAGCCATCTCAGTCTTGGCACATAGACCATGACCTGATTCATACCTATGGCAGCTCAGCAAACAGCACTTGGCTTGGCTTTTTACTCCATGGGGAATCCCTGGAGGAAGAGCCCAAGGAAACTCCTGAGGAAAGGAGGTATTTCTAGGAAAGATTAGGTTGTTAGACTTAAAATATTTCCCATGATCACAGCACTTATTTTCATTGTATTGAAACCATCTATTTACCTATCTTGCTCTCCAAACTGTAAGCACCCACAGGGCAGACTTGATTTATCTTTGTCTGATGGGTATCACATAGAGCCTGGCAGTTATTTAGTGCTCAGTAAATGTTTAGTAAAACAAAGTGAATCACCACTTCTGGCAAAGACAAAGCAAAAGGAATCAAATTTATCCTTCTGCCTAAAAGAATTTTTTAAAAAAGACAAAGCACCTAGGACAAGGGTTTTCAAGATACTTGACATCAGGTAATGAAGGACCGTGATTCTTGAGAGACAAGAAACAAATGAGAAGAGCCCTATGGCTGCTGCATCTTACTACCCATAGAAAGCTTGCAGGCCATGGTGCACAGAGGGAAGCCCAGGCAAAGCTGCTTAGAGATTGAACTCTGGAGAGCTGCAGAGGGTCCCTCTTAAAACTTCAGCTGAGTATTAATCAGTGTATGTGTACGAGGAAATTATACAAGATAGGAGAACATTTGAAAGGATTAAGAAGAACAATACCCGTAGCTCACATGGCCAGGAATCTTTCCTGTACCCACCAACTAAGTAGAAAATTTCAAGAATCACATTGTGTCAGGTAAAGTACTCAAAAAGGTTTTGTTTCAGTAATGGATAGAAATTAGCTTTAGGCTAAATGTTGCTCTGGTCTCATCTAAGAAAGACCTGAAAGCATCAAACTGTTTCAAACTAACTTAAATGTATACCAGTGAAGAAATAATATACATTTATATGAATTACCCAGCACCCTAAAAGGTAAAATTCACAATGCCTGACTTCCAATTAAAAATTAGTACACTTGCAAAGAAACAGTTAAATATTTTTGATAATGAGGAGGATATCATTATCAATAAATGAATATCAATAAATCAAAACAACCCAGAAAATACATAAATGGCATTAGATGAGAATGTTAAAACAATTACAGTATTATAGATTGTGGGAAGTTGGCATTGGACTAGTCAGGCAGGGCTCAACTCTATCACAAAAACAACAGAGAAAGAGCCAAAAGCTGTCTGAAGGACCTGCTTTGGGGGTCAACAGACCAGGACAGTGCTACACAACTCCCAGGAGGGAGAGAGACAGAGAGACAAAGAACCTAAAACAACAAACATGAGTTATCAAACTCCTGCAAGGCAGGGAAGGGCTACCTCCTCTACCCTCAAGATATTAAGCTGGGATAAAAACCCCTGGATCACTGCAGCTGACTGAGAGGGGAACAGTCATCTTCCTCCCTGTCAGCTGTTACAAGGGAAAAGGGAGGGACACTTGGGAGGCTTTTCTTCAGTGAATTCGGCCAGCAGAGCCTGCTTTGAATCTAGGCTCTGGCCAGACAAAACACAGAAAAAGGGAGCTCGAAACACCTCTGTGGAAAGGTGCACTGATAAGTGCCATCTGCTGGCAAGTCACGGGCAACAGCTACTTGGAGATAATATGTACCCCATTAGTGAGTCCCTGGCACAATTTTGATAACTTAAGATAGCCAATTATAAAGACTTAGAATTTCAAAGAAGAGCTGTGGGGGGAAAAAAAAAAGGCAAGAGAGAGAAATTGGCCATCAGAGTAATTCACCT
>JAQZBX010045530.1:0-20992 GCA_029593785.1 Cabassous unicinctus | reverse complement strand
CTGAGGACACCGTGTCGCCCTGACTGCTCCCCACTGGAGGACAGGACTCCTCCTCCGCAACAAATGCCTCTTTCTCCTCTGGCAGAAGCCTCATGCCAGCCCACCCGGCCCTGCCAGCAACGTCAGCTGATCCCTGGGCAATTACAATCAACAAAGAGGGAGAAACTTAGGAGCAGGGAAAATTCCCACAGAGTCACACAGGTCATCTGGCTTGGGGGGGGCACAGGCTGTCGGGGGGGACATTCATTATGCTTCCATTGCCCCCCACATTCCACAGGACGAGGAGTCATAGTAGTTGCTAGCACAGCAACTGATTGCGTTCCTGTGGAGTTTTCCTGGTTATAAAATACCTTTACGTGCATTATCACATGTGGTCCTCCCAGCAAGAATATCTGCATTTTCTGACATGTTGAAAATGGTCGCGTGCTGCTTCCACTTTCCCTTCAGATCCATCCCCTCCACAAAAAAAAAAGACCCTTTAATTTCGCTTCCTTATTTTTTGCTGGCCTCTCCCCTATTCTCTCCTTCCCTTGAAGGTTTCTTCTGAGAGAAGGGCACAGAGGGGTCTTGAGGCCTGGCAGTGGGGTGTAGGATGGTTGTCCATATCTGTGGATCCACTGCTGGCTATTTTTCAGTCATCCCCTTTCTTGCTTGCTAATAGATTTTTTTTTTTTTTTTATTCTGGTGGAAATGAACGCAGCCCTGGGGACAAATCATAATTGGTTTAAGCTAGTCATGGCAATCGGAAGATCTCTGTTGATAGTGATTGGCCCAGGGATGGGCATGTGACCCAGTTCCGGCCAATGAGATATAAGTACAAATCTGTGGGGGATTCTGAGAAGGATTCTACTCCCTAAAAATAGGAGAACTAAAGGGGAAAAAAATTCCATTTTAGCCCTGCTCTCTTCCTTCTTGCTTGGGACACTGATTTGTGAGGATGTGATGGTTGGAGCTTTGGCAGCTATCTTGTGATGATGAGGGTGACACAGCAGAGATGGAAAAGGCCTGGGTCCTTGAAGGCATTGGTGAACTCTGAGCTAACCCTGAGTCCACCTATCTCTAGGCTCTTATAAATAAGCAGTACATGTCCTTGAGGTTTAAATCCTCGTTACTCAAACTGTGGGTCCTGGGAGCTTGTCAGAAATGAGAATCGCAGGCCTTACTCCAGACCTACTGAAGGTCAATTTCAAAAAGATGACCCAGATGATTGGTATGCAGATTAAAGGTTACAAAACACTGGTTTAAGCCATAGTTAGTCAGAGTTTTCTAAAACTTGCAGTTTCAGTTCGCATGCTGACCGATAGAACACCCCAGCCCCATTTCCTCCTAGGACTCTAGAAGCATTCATGTGGTCCCAGGTTCCAGAAGGCAGGTGCTTACCCTGGGATGTCTCCATGTGGAGCCTGAGCTCCAGGATGGAAAGGTCAGAGGCCATTAGGACCCTGGGAGCTGCCCTGGATAAGGTGTGGGTTAGGGAGGGAGTGGACAGGGAAGGAAGAGTGACTGCAGCTGAGAGGCAAACCCAAGTCCTAAAAGGAAAGTTCTGGGCAGAATCACAGCCAGGTGAGGGTTAGCAGCCATGACTGCCCTTTTGGAGAACAGAATGGGCTACACAAAGGGCAGAAGAGGTCTGTGGGGAACCTGCCAGAATGCATGAACCTCTGCAGGGACCGAGGGAGGAGTCAGGGCTGAAGGGAGGGGCTCTGAGGTGCCCCGCCCCCTGCAATGGGCTGGCCTAGCCCAGCCACAGGAGGGTAGCCTGTTTCCCTCTTTGGAGGTGGTTGCAGATCCAGGCTTGGAATCCTGATAACCTCTCTAACCCTTGGGGCTGCATCTGGACTGTCACTTCCATCTGTACCCTGATAGGAGCTCTGCTTGATATCGGGTCTCAGATCCAGGACAAGAATGTCCATTTGCTTGTCTCATTCCCAGCCAAACACCAGATTTTACCTTGGGAGACGGAGAATCGGCCCAGCTCCTAAGGGCACGGAGCTGGTTTCTGAGTGTGGAAGTTGAGGGCCTTCCTTTATGCAGAATACAGCATCCATTTACCCTCAGCCTCATGGATGGTGGGTCAGCCCCCTCCCTTGCTCCCCAAACTACTTCATGGGGCACATGGTGATTTGTTTATCCTGGGAATCAATATGACAAAGTGGTTTAGGGTATGAAATTTGGAGTCAAGCTGGGTTGGAATGCGGGTGCTTTTGCTTATCACCCGGGAACCTTGGGTAAAATTACCTTTCTGAACCCCTAGTTTCCTCATCAGTAAAATGAGAATAATAGGAATCTTCTCACAAGGTTGGTATTAAGGCCAAATGAGAGAGTATGTGTCTAGCACCGAGGAAGCTTCCAGTAAGTGCTTCAATATTATATGCATCTCTAAAAGCGGGTGAGCCTGTGTGCCTGCGAGGAGGTGTCGGGGGTGGGTGGGCCGGAACCAGAGGATTCCTTGAGGATGGGGTTGGGGGGCTGCTGTACAGTGAGGGAGTCTGGGATGTGGGCCCCTGGAGCCACATTCCTGGCTGGACTTCTCCTGACCACTTGACTGTGTGTGAACCAGAGAGAAGGGAAAGCTTCTGTGCTGTCCCAGAAACTAACTCCCTGGGCATGGCCCCAGCCCACCCAGCTGTGAAATTGAGATCATTATCCACTTCCTCCCAGCTCCCCTTACTGCCTCCCTCATCATCTTGAAGCAGGTGTGTGTGTGGGGTGGGGTCCATCCTGCCTGGGACCCCCCTGGAACGGCCTTCTCTTTGCTGCAGTGAGTTCTCTGCTGCAGACACCGCCCCCTTCCAGGAGGCTCTCCTTTTGGCAAGGACTTCCACATCCTGCTTAACCCCTTCACACCCTGCCCGCTGTTGGTCAGCAATTACTTATCACACGCCCAGTGTGGGCAGGTGCCCTGCTGGGTGCTGGGACACAAGGTCTGACCAAGGCCTAGAAGGGATTTAGGACATGGCTGGGTCTGCTGAAAGCAGGACATGGAGAAGAGAGAGGGGGGATCCTCTCAATTTCGGGAGAGCCCCAGCTTGCTGAGGGAGAGGAAAGCAGCACCTCTTGGTTCTCTAGCTGTCCTAGTTTACTGCTATGACAAATGCCACACACTGGCTGGCTAAAACAACAGGAAGTTATTGGCTCACACTTTGAAGGCTAGAGGTCCAGAATCAAGGCATCCACAGGCCACGCTTTCTCCCAGAGGCTGCCGCGTTCTGGTGCTGGCTTGCCGACGACCTTCAGGGTTCCCTGACTTGCGTCTCTGCCTCCAGCACTGGGTGATCTCTCTTTCCTTCCCTGGCCTCTCCCTACTCCTGCTCAGCTACCTGGATTTCCTCTGCTTATATTGGAATACGGCCTTCCCTCATTCAGTCTGGCCTCACCTTAACTAATAACATTTTCAAGGTCCCTTTTTCACAAATGGGTTCACACCGACGGGACCAGGGGTTGGGACTTGATCAGGCCTTTTGTGGGGGACACAATTCAATCTCCAACACCAGCTTTGGGAACAGAGTGGCCTAGCAGAAAGCATGGAAGGCACTGGAAGGAGGGAGATGCCACCTTGTGTGGCTGGGGGTGGAGTAAGAGGATGGGGGGCTGTGGAAGGCAGGATGAGAGGGGACGTTTGTGAAGACAGTTGAGAGCAGTGTGAGAATTCCCAAAAATAACCAAGGAAAATGTTGCTGAGGGTGAAAAGGGCCGAGATCTTGCAGGCCTAGAAGTCTACAAGCCTTTGGGTGTCCATGCTTGTGTGTTCTCTTTTGCACCAGAGCTGGGGAGTCCTGAAATATGGCTTTCCCGGGAACACAGAGCCACATGTCATTCAGAGCAGAAATTCACCCTCCATTTGCCCTTCTGTCTCCATTTCAGAGTGTTCACAGATGGGTGCAGAGGGGGCTTGATGCACCAGCATCCCTGTTCCTCATTCAGAAGGCAACAGTCTGCATGGGGTAGAATCCTGCTTTTCTCTAGGATGGGACTGGACCAGCAAAACTTGCACTCCCATATGTGTTCAGAAGGCACCTGTCTCCCATCTCCTTTAGCTGTTGTTTTCCCAAATCCCCTTGGCCCCAAATTCCTATTTGTGGCTCTGTTCTGGCTCTGTTCTCATATATCCCCAAAAGGCAGGGGCTTTTGGATCAGGATCCCTCCAAATGAGCTTCCCAGGGCTCAGTCCTTTCCACCTCTGGTCTCCAGCTACTTTCTCCCTAGCTGATCTCATCCAGTCCTCTGACTTTAAATAAGACCCATTAGCTGATGGCTTCCAAATCCCACCACTTACATTTGCCATCTCCACTTAGATGTCTAATAGACATTTTAGCTTCAGCTCAACACTGCTCTTATTCCACTTCCCTTCCCCAACCTGTTCTTTCCAGCCTTCTCATAGAAATAATTAGTACCCCATCTATCCAGGGCCTCATGACAGAAACTTTCCTTTACCACCCCCCACATTGAATTCACCAGCAAGTGGTGGTGTCTCTATCTCCAAAATATTTCCTGTATCTTGGTCTGTTCTCTTCATACATGCTGCTGCCTCCCTGGCCAACAGCATCCTCCCCTGAACTCTGTAAGCACCTCTTAGCTCAGCTCCTTCCTTCCACTCAAGCCCTGCTTCAATCCAGTCTCCAAACAGCACTCCTAGCGAGCTTTCTAAATGCATTATCAGACACCGCCTCTACCCAAGGCTTCCCGGCTCATCTAGACTGAAGACCCAATGTCCTCGGGGGCCACCCACGCCTGCATGGTCTGCCCCCACCCCTCTCTGACTTCACCCTGTGCTGCTCTCCCCGTCAGCTGTCCTTCTGCTCCAGTGCATCCTTCCTGCCTGGGATGCCGTCCTTCCAGATCGCCACATGGCTGGCTCCTTCATGACATTTGGAGTTCCGCTCAAATGTCCTCTTCCCAGAAGCCTTCTGTGAGTCAAATTTAAACAGCACCTGAGTCACTCGCTAGTTATTCCCCTGACTTAAAAGTTATCTTTGTGCCATTTTTCACCCTCTGTCACTATTTTGTTTGTTTCTAGGTTATCTGCCCTCCCCCATGTGTACATGGCATCATCAGAACAGGTGCAGAACGCAGCCAGTGCGCAGCGTGTGTCTGTCGAGTGAATAAATGACCGAATGAATGATGAGGACACTTTTAGAGGTTGTTTGTGGCAGAAAGATATGAACAGAAGCAAAGACTTGGGGCCAGGAGGCACCTTGGTCTAACGAGAGTTTTCACTTCTTGGGCACTTTTTGTGTGCCAGTTCTTCATATACAGCATCTCACTGAAGCTTCAACAATCCTAAGATGTATGTGCTATGAGTATTTCCATTCCATGAATGAGGAAAGGGAGACTGACAGAAGTTTAATAGCTGGCTCAAGCTCACACAGCTCATGGATGGTGGAGCTGGGACTCCAGCCTTTCCATCCTCTGGCTCTTAAGGAACTTTCTCTAAACCCACCCACATGCCTCCGTTGAGTCTGGGGGGAGCAGGAGTTGCCATAACGCCAGCCTCGGGGGGTGCTGACCTGTGACCCATGAACAAAGTGGATGATGGGTCTTGGCTTCTGCATCTTGTGGTTAGGCCAAAGATTGGAGAAGCTCGAGAGAAGCCACTCTGCTTTTCCCAGCAGGGGACCAAAGTGGCCCGAGCTTTGTACAGTGGCAAAGCTGCTATTACTTGCCTTTCCTACAGAGTCAAGGCAGCCACAGCGATTTGGAGAGAGCAGGAGAGTTACGTGACAGTGATTCCTGAAGTCGGGGCATGAATAAAATGACGTCTGCAAAACCATGCCAGCCAGTTGAGTATGTGCTCTGGGAAGAGTGCACATACATAAATCTGCATGAGGGCATTAGGCAATTTTCCTGGCTGCAGACAGATGACCAGTGGGTTGACCTGCCCCTGGACCTTCTCTGTCCCAGCGGCTGCTGGAGGCTGGGACTGATGCCCATGACCTTCGGTGGGGTCCCCAGGGCACACTCAGGAAATGGCCAGTTGAGTAGTGGAGCGCTGCGTCAGAGGCCGTGATGGATCTGTTTTCAGCTGCTCCCTGTTGGAGTGTGATTGATTCCCCTGGAGCCTGTATCCCTTTTCTTACTTATTGCATGTGGGTGATGGATTTTTGACAAGATTGATTTTGACCTGAATACTGCTGAGCTAAATGAATCAACGATGTCAATTTCTCTGCCGGATCCTGAAGAATAGTTAGGTTGATAAGGACATTTTTCTTTCCATTGAAAGACTTGCAGCTACCCGGGCTTCCCGGCCAAGGCCTCCCTCTGCCGGGGCCACTGGCCGCTGAGCGGGTTGGAGGCTGGTCTGCTCTGCCTTCCTCTTTGTTCCAGGGCAGCTGGATCCCAGCTCAGGCCACTCCCTCCCTGCTGGGCTCTACTGCGCTCAAGATGCTCAAGCCAGAGATAAGAGCAGTAAATTGGGCTTGTCAGAATGACTAGGAGAGGGAGCTTTTCTGTCTCATCATCTCTCTCTGATAGCTGTGATTCATGAATCCACACATTCCTTCCTTTTCCCCAAACATAGAATGTGTCCAATTTTTAAGGCATTGCTCATGTCTAGCTACTCGTTTCTTGGGATGGGATTTTCATATTAATCTCTTTACCCCCCGAATCTGATCAGATACTCATACGAAGGTCTCTACGGCCTCTCCGTCCCCCTGCCTCTCTCTGCCTTCCCCAGCCTCTTGCAGTGCATCCAAGCTAGGCTCCCCTGCAGACTCAGGCTTGCCTCTATTGAGGCTCAGTCCTGATAAGAGAGGAGCAGAGAGCCGGATGGGGGACCAGGAATCCAGCATGTCTCCAGGCTTCAGAGGTGGGCATTGTTCCCATTATATTATTCATAGCGTTTATGGTGCTATAGAAAATAGTTTATGTTATGATGATAATCAATACAAGATTAGCATCCAGTGCTAAAGGCCATACATTGCTTCTGATCCTTATCACAATCCTGCAAAGTACCATTCGAGACATTTCACTAATGAGCCAGTGGGGGCTCACTGAGGTTCAACAACCTGAAGAGCACCTGGCTACTCAGTGGCTCCAGGCACCACGTGTGCTCTCTCTAGGACCCCCCTCTGCTCTGCCACCCAGTGGAGATCAGAGCGAAGTCACACACCCGCGTGGGGCAGGCCTTCTTGGGGAGGAGCCCTTGCTTTGGTTGCTCACCAGCTGAGCTCTTCTCCAGGACTTGCCCTGCCCTGGGACCTCACTCCCAAGGCACCCTGCCTGGCCTTGGCTGAGAACTACTTCCCAAACCACACGGAGACCCCTGGGCCTGTGGACAACTGCTGCTCCCTGGCTGGCCTCCTGACGCCCTAGTCCATTCTTTACTTGCTTTCTAAATCCTCTATTCTTTAAGTTATTTTAGCAATGTCTTTAGTTTCCAAGGAAGTTCTCCATCTCATCCTCAGAGAGACCTCAGCAGCCAGTGGTATAACCCTGCCTTCATGGGAGTCCATGCCTAACTCGTAGTCCAGCAAGGCGAGGGCCTAGGACTGCTGATTCCAAACCTGAAGTCCTTTCCACAACACCACATTTCCACCTTAGACCCTTGCCTCTTCCCACACAACAACCCGTTTGTATTAGTCAACCAAAGGGGTGCTAATGTGAAATACCAAAAATGGGTTGGTCTTTATAAAGGGTATTTATTTGGGGTAGAAGTCCACAGATATCAGGCCATAAAGCATAAGTTTCTTCCCTCACCAAAGTCCATTGCCACGTGTTGGAGCAAGACAGCTGCCGATGTTTGCCAGGGTTCAGGCTTCTTGGGTTCCTCTCTTCCCGGGGCTGCATTTCTCTCCGGGCTTAGCTCCTCTGTTTCCTCCACAAGGCCAGCTGTAGACTATCAGGTGAATGGCTCACTTCTCTTTTCCTGGGGCCTTCTCTCCAACATCAAAACTCCAGCATCAAAACTGCTTCTCAAAAACTGCTGCAACTCTGTTCTCTGTGATGCCTTTTATATTTTCTTCCCCCACCCACCAAGGGGTGGGGCTCAACACTCTACTGACGTGGCCCAGTCAACACCCTAATCATAACTTAATCATGCCCAGATTAACAGATCAGTTTACAAGCATGATCCAATTATATTTTTGGAATTCATAATTATATCAAATTGCCCAACGGCTACACCGTTTGACCTCTCTAGGACTTCAGTAGACTTTGCTCATGTTGGCCAGGCCCCAGGACACTTGCTGAATTGATCTAGAGAGGACTGCTGGCTTGGCCTGAGGATTATTACTGGGTAGAATGTTCTGGAAAGATAAGACCCTCGACTGTGGAGCTCTATTGAAATGGATCCTCCTGCATTTTTTTCCTGGGCAGGCTCCCCAGAACTACTTGTAGGTCACAACCTATGCAGCCAGTAGCCTGGTGGGGCTCCCGCCTGAGGAAGGAATGACCCCTTCAGGCTGGGTTTATCTGGGGCCAGAGACCAGCCTCCCCTTCCCTGCCCCACCCCCATCAAACACCCCTGGGCGTGGCTGGGAGAGAGGGACTCTGAAAAGGGAGGTTCAGAGCTGTGAGGGGAGGAATGGCAGGGGTGGAATGCGTGCAGCTGAGGCCTATAAATCTGCAGGCCTTTCAAGAGGACAAAGCCTGTGGCAGATGAGCCTGTGGGGTGCTGGGGGAGGCCGAGAGGCATGGCGCTCCCACTGGGCAGGAGCGGGGGCAGGGAGAGTTTGGGGCTGAGGAAGGAGCCAGGGCCACCTTAGTGGGTTCTTCCCAGGAGAGGAGAGGTGGGAGGTCTCTGGTTCCTGTCAGTCTCAGGGGGGTGTACCTTTTTCTGACATACTCTTAAATCTGATTTCCTTACCTTCCTCATAGTTTGTGCAACTCGTCTTGGATGATGGGCTGGGCTGAGGTGACTAACTGTGAGGGAGAGAGTCCTCATTGCCTGACCAGTCTAGGCAAAGCCAAGCCAAGAGGGAGCTCCTTTTATTGAAAACTCCCCAAGTCTCTGTAAAAAGCGCAGGGATCCAAGAGCACCAGCTCCCAGGTGGGTCAGAGCTCGACTTTAACAAACGTCTTGGTTTCAGGCCTCAGGGTTGTGGATTCTGCCCTGGGCAGGCAGGGACCCTGCCCAGCTGTCTCGTCCCTGTGCTCCCCTCCTCCACCCCCACCTCCACTCTGAGTTATTTGATTTGTGCTGTGAGGAGTACAAATACCCCCTGGGGTCAGATTGGAGCATTCTGGACTCCTTCCATTGGGGTCATTTTACTGACTAGTTATTCATCTGGGTCCAGTGGGAGAAGGGAGGGAGGAGGGGCAGTGCCTGGCCATTAACTCTTCCGTTGCTGGCCTGTCCTCTGCCTAGTCCTAGAGCGTCCAGTCCTGCTCAGAGGCAGCTCTTCCCCAGGGCATGGCCCGCCCGCAGTGAATCTAGATGCTTTCAGTGCAGTTAGGGGTCTGGTTTCTCTAGGTGGCACCAGGGGCATGGGCGGGTCCCTGCTTTGTCATTTCTGTCTACAAAGCTAATCTAAAATATCTGAGGAACTCTCAGCCCCATCTCAGCTCCGTTACTGTCTTGCATTCATCTGACACAGAATAGACAGGTTATAAAAAAGACAAACTATTTGCAGAGAAAAATCTCCCTGTGCCAGGAGAAGAAGTAGACAGAGATCAGTGGAGGATCTGCTTTCTAGATCCCTAGTCACTTCCTTCCCGTCCAGGGGCAAGCCCATCTGCTTTCCACTGGAGCATCTTCCTCCACAGATGCAGGTGGAGGGAAGTGAGACCGCAGGGGGAACTTTCAGGAAGGAAAAGATGTGAGAAAGATACAGAAGGAGGTGCTGAGCACTAGCTGGCCTGAGGAAAGAGGGGGGCTCCCCCTGGACTTGGCCCAGGGGTGCTGCCTTCCAGGTATGAAGGAAAAGGAGGGGGAGGAAAGATTCCTAGGCCTTTCTCCTTGACCCAGAGCCCCCTGCAGCCTTCCTCCCCCGTGGGTCCATACCACCCAGCTCTCGCAGAGGACAACTCACACTGCAGTAGCTTGTTCCCAGGGTAGTTGGTGATCAATGACTCAAATTAAATCTCCCAAAAGCTTTTTTTTCCCCTTTCTCCTTGATACTTAACTAGTTTTTCAGCGTATGTGCCCCCCTGGGGTGGTTGTATAAACCAGATGATGGTTACCTTAACACCTTTATAAAAAAGTGAATTCACAGATGATTAAGGGCTGAGTGCACTCTCGGCTGACTCATCCCTCCTTGGGCCACCATCCAGCACCTTGCCACCAAACACCGTCTCTGTTTCTGGCTCCAGCTTTCCCACGTTAGTTAGTAAGAACTATTTCGTCCACACCAGCCGCCCTCCCCAGTTGAGATGGTTTCAGCTTCTAAATCAGGTTATCTCTCAGTCTCCGTTCCCGCTAACTGAATTATCTGCCTGAGCACACAGTGACCCGGGGGGGTGGGAGGGGCTGTCTGGGCTGGGGGCTGCCTTCCTGGCTGCTCCCCAAGCTGGGCCTTTGCAGCCCTCTAAAGGCTGCCTCGGGTCCTCTCCTCTGCCTCCCAGCCCAGCCTCACAGTCCTAAGGGAGGGAGGGCAAAGCTGTGTTCAAGGATGCCGCCTCCGGCCGGGCCGGGAGCCCACGGAGCAGAGGCCGGCTCTGTTCTTGGCAGGAAACGAGGGGCCAGCATGGAAATGCCACCCAGGCTGGGACAGAGATCTGAGGAGTGGAGCCCTGAGTGGGTGAAGTAAAGGGGAACAAAGGGTGACCCAAGGCTCCCTCGCTGGCAACCCCAGGCCACGGGCCCTGCAGTGGCCAGCTTCCCAAACATTCTGAGTTGGGCCAGGCCAGGGAACCTCAAAATCACCTGGGGGGAGTCAGTGTTTAAAAGGCAGTTTCCATGAGTTGGAGTCAGCAAGTTAGGGGCGAGGCCTGAGAATTGGTTTCTTAACAAGCTTCCCAGGGGCAAGCAAACTTTGAGAAATGTGGGTTTAGGGATTCAGACAAGAAGGCTGTTAGTGTCATGAAAACCCTTTTACAAATCAGAGTGGTATAAATATATACCTCCTCGAACGCAAAGCTTGTACAAACATGGTCCTTTCACCCCAGCCCCCCAGTTAAAATCACTAAGGGTGTTTGATAAAATGCAGATTACTGGTTCCCAACACAGATGTACTGAATCAGACTCTCTGTGGATGAGGCTTGGGAATATGCATTTACAATGAAAATAGACAAGGTTCAAATAGCATGTATACTGTGTCATGTACTGTTATCTATATTGGCTGTTTTAATCGATACAACAGCTCTGTGCAGTAGGCTGTATTATTATCCATTTAGCAGATGATGAAACTGAGGCACAGAGAGGTTGAGTAATACACCCAAGGCCATGCAACAACTTAGAGACAGAACTGAGATTCAGTCCTGGGAGGTCAGCTGCTGGAGCTGGGTTCCTGACCGCTGTACCACCCAGCCAAACTGCTTCAGGGGAGGCTAAAACTCAAAACCCCACCTCCCAGTCATGCTTGCCACCTTTCTGACCAGCTCTGCGGCAGAGGGTAGAAATGGGCACTCAGGTGCCCTGTGATCCCTGAGGACGCAGGCTACGCAGCAGTGTGAAGGTGTGGAGAAGTCCTGTCCTGGGAGTCAGGAGGTCGGGGTGTGCTACTAATGCACCCGGTGACTTCTAACTAGTCGGTTCTCCTCTCGAGGTCTTGGGTCCATTCATCTGTCAGGGCTGAGCTGGGTGACCTCTAGATTTCTTCCCAGCTCTGACATTTGAAGATGCTCTGCATTTCCCTTTTCTGAGCAGCGGGGGAAGGCTCCTAGGAGGCCTTGTGTGTGTGTGTGTGTGTGTGTGTGTGATATATGGGGGAAGACTGGCTGGGCACTGGTGTTTGGCTGCCATAAGTAAGTCTGGCAATATCCCAGGCCACTGGGGCTGGGTTTGCACTGGTACCAGAGTTGTTTCTGTCTCAGCTGTTGGTTCACTTTTGTCCTGAAACAAAGTCCCAGGACTCAACTGGGGAGAGGATGAAAGGCAGAGACACTGGGAAAGCTGTTGGGATGAAATGGAAACAGAGCTTCAGGGAAACAGAGGCCTCGAGGTCGGCACAGCTTGCAGCTGACTGTGTGTTCTCCTTGCCCGTTAGAGGCCAGCTCTGCATAGCACACCAGGGCAGGGCTGTGCTGGGTATGCTTTTGTAGTCTAACTCAGTCCCTCGGGCAAGCTCCATGGATATGCTCCTCCCTGGCCAAGCCAGCCCCCGCATTGATCTAGCATCATCCTTGTGTAGACTCACTTAAGATGGTGACTAGCATTGGGTCATTCTTTGACACTTCAGCTTGCTCTACTCTCCTCTAGTCCAGGAGAGGATGGCTGGCCAGGAGCCCATTCACAGGACCTTGCTGGAAAACTCCACCCGCACAGCCCTTTAGTGGAGAGCAGAACCTGTAAGAAGAGGCTGTGTGTGAGTATGTGTGTGTCAGAGGTGGGTGGGCAGCACCTGATGTTTGATGAGAGGCTGCTGGTTCTGTGGTAACTTGTGCAGCAAGAGGTCATCATCCAGTCTCAGCTCCTGCCTTAAAGCAGGACTACTGAACCCTCCAGAACTTCATGGGGAATGTCGGTGGGCTCAGGGCTCTTTCCTGGTGCTCTGTGTAGTCTCAAGACAATTCTATCTTGGATGTGGTGGGAGGCGGGGCAGAAACCCTGATGCATATAGGAGCTGGGCATTGGCCAAGCATCCAGTTTACAGGGTAGAAGATTCTGTTTGAAGCAGCTTCTCTTAGGATATAATGAGAAACCACTGGCCCTATGGTTACCTGTGCAATCAGCTTTCGTTTGTGGGGCAAGGTGGTAGGTTGGGAGCTGGGGAAGACCTCACAGGTGGAGAAGAATGCTAAGATGAGCTGGGAAGAGAGGCCTCCAAAGGAAGCCAGTCCATGCCCTGTTAATGGAGCAATTATTAGCCTGCTGGTCTCCAAAATACATTCAGTCCCCTGAGGCAGCCTCCATGCCTGCACTACTTCCTGCTGAAGGGACTTTCAGAGCTGTGAATCTTCTCAGATTCCATAGGCTGCCCCACAGGAGGGGGAGGGAGTGGGCCAAGGGAGCCAGACCTCTCTGATGGAGATGGGTCAATTGTTCAGGGCTCTGGTTTCTTCCTTCTTTTCTAGTAGCCTTGGTGGTGCCTTCTTGGTCAATGATTCCTCCTCTATAAAGTCCTTCTTGACTCCCCTGGTCACACCTGAATGGTCCTTCCCTTCCACGGGCTCTGTCCACCTTCATTATCACATCGCATCATGAGTGCTGTGCGGCAGTCTTCAGTAGCTTGGGAGACACTGACTCCATCGTCTTTGTGTCCTCAGTCCCCGGCACAGAGTGTGGCTCAGCTGAGGAACTCTGTTAACAGTGGGGAGGCCCTTTCCTGGCCATTGACTCCTTGCCCCAACTGGCCTCAGAGGACACCCCCCTCCTCCCCAAGGAAGAGAGGAGTGGCTGGGCACATGGTGAGTCATGGAGAGGGCACTCAGGATTGCATCTGCTTGGAGGAATCGTGCAAATGGCACCTCCCTGGGTGAGGACTCTTGCTGCCCAGCGTTCCACACCAGGGCTGGACTGAGAACTGTGAGCTCCAGCCCTGCCTCCCTCCCAGGCACCTGGACTGTAGATCCCTCAGCTTTCTTCTAGCCAACCCATCTAGGCAGCAACGAGCCTGTTTTCTGCCCTCTGACGTTTTTTTTTGCCGTGAGTCAGGTAAAGAAACAGATTGCCTCCCGAGGAGAAAGTGGAAGTTTGTGGGCACACGGGTAAATATTGAGTGTGATATGCTACTAATTAGCTGTACAAAGGCCATTAGCATTAATGAGATCTGTCTCTGTGGCCAATTCTTGCTGCAATGAGCATGCAGCACTGTTTCTGGTCCAGGCTCACTGGCAGCGAACGGATCGGCACTTTAGCTGCTGCTACTAAGTCTTCGTAATGCTTTTGTTTTGAGAAACGAAAACTAGAATAGCAAAAAAGGCCCTGGTGGTGGATGTACTCCAGAAAACCATGTTCTCAAATTTAATCCATTCCTGTGGGTGTGAACCCATTGTAAGTAGGACCTTTTGATGAGGTTATTTCAGGTAAGTTGTGTGTGGCCCAGCCCAATCAGGATGGGTCTTAATCCTACTACTAGAGTCCTTTATAAACAGAATGAATTCAGACAAGAGAGGGAGAAAGATAAAGCCACAATGAGCCAGAAGCTGAAATAGAACCCAGAAGAGAAGGAAGAGACCTGGAGACGCTGCCATGTGCCTTGCCACATGTCGGAGAAACCAAGGATTACAGGCAGCCAGCCCAGAATGCCACAGTCTTTGGGGTGAAAGTATCACCTTGATAATGCCTTTGTTTGGATATATTCCCGCCTCAAAGCTGTGAGTGAATAAATTTTCATTGTTGAAACAAACCTATTTTATGTATTTGCTTGAGCAGCCTAGGATGTTAAAACAGATTTTTGTACCAGGAGAGTGGGGTGCTGCTATCAGAAATACCAAAAATGTGGAAACAGCTTTGGATTTGGGTAATGGGTAGAGGCTGGAAGAATTGTGAGGAGCTTGAGAGAAAAGGCCTAGATTGCTTTGAAGAGACTGTTAGCAGAAATATGGATGCTAAAGGTACTTCCGTTGAAGCCTTAGACAGAAATGATGAATGAAAGGTGATCCTTGTTTTAAAATAGAAGAGAACTTGGTGAAATTGAGTTCTGATGTTGGATGGAAGGTAGAACTTAAGGTGATGAACTTGGATGTTTAGTTGAGGAGATTTCCAAGCTAAATGTAGAAAGTACACCAGGTTTCTCCTTGCAGCTTATAGTAAAATGTGAAAGGAAAGCGATAAGCTGACAACTGAGCTAGTGGCCATAAAGAAACCAGAAACTGATGGTTTGAGCTTCTGGAAAGCGAGTCCCCAGAAAATAGTGTTTCATGTGAGGGTTTAACTGAACATGGAAACAGTCAGCAATTCCCATGCAAGTCAGGATTGGAGGTGAAGTTATCCAGGAAGAATCTGTAGAAAGTCCTACTGTCTGATGGTTTGGATCCCTGTGTACTACACGCAAAACCAACAAGTTTATGGCATAATTTGTATGAACAGAACTACTGCCAGCCTGGACTAAAAGGGACAGAGAAGGAACAAACTGAAGGAAAAATCACTTTGAGGGCAGGACCATGGAAGCTGAGATATGGACTGAAGACACCTAAGGCCAAGAGAGGTGGCCCACCTATGTGTGGGAAAGGGCGGGTCTCATGCCCATTGTTCAGGAAGAGTGCATCCACCCCAGTGCTATGGCAGGGTGGAGGCTATGCCCCAGCAGCAAAGAGCCTGGCCACTATCCTGATGCTTGGAGAGGGGGAAACCTTCACCTCAGTGTTTGGGGAGAACACAGCCACTGTGCAAGCACTGGGAAGGGGCAGAGCTGCTGCTCCATCAGGCCCGGAGTGCAGAACACAGTTCCATAGATGACTCAGACCTTGAAATCTAACGGAATATGCTCTGCCGGCTTTCAGAATTGTCTGGGACCCGTGACCCTGTTTTCCTTTCAATTTCTCTCTATGGGAATGGGAATATTTATCCTATGCCTGTCCTTCCATTGTATATCAGAATCAGATAATTGTTCCTAGATCACACAGGTCCACAGACAGAGGGGGAATTGTGCCTCAGTACAGACCACACCCAAAACCAATTTTGACGAGGCTGTCTACCAAGCACTGTTTCTGAAAGGACTTAAGGCTTTTGGGACATCGTGATGGGATGAATGTATTTTGCATACAGAAAGAACATGTTTTGGGGGATCCAGAGGGTGGAGTGTGGTGGTTTGAAGTTGTATATACCCCAGAAAAACATTTTCCTAAATTTAATCCATTCCTGTGGGTGTGAACTCATTGTAAGTAGGACCTTTTGATGAGGTTACTTCCATTAAGGTGTGTGTAGCCTAGCCTAATCAGAATGGGTCTTAATCATGTTACTAGAGTCCTTTTTAAGCAGAATGAATTCAGATGAGAGAGTGATGAATTCACAGTAAGCAAGAAACTGAAATGGAACCTCCAAGAGAAGAAAGAGACCAGGGGATGCCACCATGTGCTTTGCCATGTGACAGAGGAACCAAGAGTCACTGGCAGCCAGCCCAGAACACCAGAGACTTTGGAGAGAAAGCATCGCCTTGATGATGCCTTGATTTGGACATTTTCCTGACCTCAAAATTGTGAGCGAATAAATTTCCATTGTTTAAGCCAACCTATTTTATGGTATCTGCTTGAGCAGCCTAGGAAACTAAAACAGCCCTTCTCTTTCAACATTTCCCTGGAACAAAAGCAGAAAATTCAGATTAAACATATAGTAAAAAAATTTTATTTAGTTCCACTTCCAAACTTCATCACATCCTGCTGCCAAACTTTGGAATACGTAGGCTGGATGAGAGGAAAGTTGAGTGTGTGTGTGTGTGTGTGTGTGTGTGTGTTGAGGTGTATGTGGTCATAATTCAGATTTTCTTTGATTACTTGCCATGCACCAATCACAGAACCATACATTACCTTGTTTAAACCTCATAATTACCATACAAGGTGGATTCTATTATTATCCTCATTTTGCAGATGAGGAAACTGAGGCTCAGAGAGGTCAAGCAACTCTTAGGTGCCAGGGTCCCGCTGTTAATAAATGGAAGCACCATTTATTATGGCTGATTCAGGTCTGTCTGAATCCAAGGCCCGTCCTTTTGACTAAGACACTAAACCTCCTTGGCTGGGGATGTTGGAAGGACTGTCTTGATGTCGTCAAAAGTGGGGGGCAGAATTAAATCAAGCAAAGGATATGGTCATCACCTATTAACACAGCTATTTATTTAGCTTCTGTCTGTTATGGGCTGGGTTGGGGGATGTAACACACTGTCCTTTCTCCCCTGGAGACCATATTAAGTGGCGAAACAATAGAAGCAGATGACTACAGAAAAAGGTAGTATGATCAATGGGAAAGACAGGCACTGGCCATTACAAAAGCATGAATTAAAGGCATCTAAGCTTATGTGGGAGGGGGGAATAAAGAGTAGATTGGGGTGGGAAAGTTTACAGTGGTGGACAGGGAGGGCTTCCTGGAGGGTGTGCTACAGGTGCTGAGCCTTGAAGTAAGAGTTGACATTAGCAGTGGAGGGCATGGCTGGCAGAGGGGTCATTTAGAGCAATGACACGGAAGTGAGGTACAGCAAGGTGTGAAGGGAGAGCTATAAGCACTTCTGTTTTTGTAGAATATGAAATTTGAGGCAGGGAGAAGTGAAGAATGAAGCTAGAGGAGTAGGCAGGACCTGGTCACAAAGGGTCTGATAGGCAATGCGATTGAGATTGAACTTTATCCTCAGAAAATGGGGGCCATGTAGGGTTTTAAACATGGAAATGACATGAAAGGTGAAATGGGCAAGGGCAAGAGTGGTAGCTGATGGGTCAATGATAGCTGGAGTCTACTGCAGTAACTTAGGTGAGATTTGATAAATATTTAGGAGGTAGAAATAGCAAGACTCATGTCTTGCAAGGGGCTTGAAGAAGGAGGAGTCAGGACAGCCCTCAGGTTTCTGCCATGGCAAACTCTGCATGGTTAATGAGATTCTGTTCTCTGAAACAGGGAACACAGCAGAGGATCTGGATTTGTGACAAAGTATCGGTTGATTTGGGACATTTGGAATGAGGGGTGAGTGTGGAATACCCATGTGGAGACATCTAATAAGCAGTTGGATATGAGGTATAGAGTCTAGGAGCACAGCTTGGGATATCCTGAGCTTGATAACAACTGTAATCCTTAGAATCTTTGGAATCACACAAAGCAGATATTGGTGGGAGAAGAGCTGGTATGCAACACCCTCCCCCCCCTTCTTACCATTCTTGTCTATCTCTGTCTCTAAGATGGACTCAAGTTCTGGGTGCTACAACTGGGTTTATCACTGTGATCCTCCTGCACGAGATTCCTTCCACTTCTTCCATTTCACAAGTCTAGACCTCTTGGGATTATACTGCAAGGATCCACTGGCAGCAACATAACTCTGGAACTCCTTCTCAAGTTAACCTGGATTGGAAATGGCCAAGAATTACTGGAGGTGACAATGACGCTAGTGGGGTGGCTACTGCAGCTAATGTCTCCCTGTCTCCATCTTTCCCCAGTTGTACCACATTTTCTCATTCTGTCTGCCTCTCTTCTGGTTGGGTCACTGTTCCAGTAGAGCACAGGGAGTACTACTAGTTAGAGAGGGGTAGGCACAGCCTGCCTTATGCATTGAAGTTTGATTTTAATGTTCCTTTCCTGCTTCTAGCACTGTCCTCTCTTCTCATTCCATCAATCAGTCAAGGGTGATTGATTTAGTTTGCTGAGCTGCTCAAAGCAGATATCATAAAATGGGTTGGCTTTTAACAGCGGGAATTTATTAGTTTACAAGCTTACAGTTTTGAGGTTGAGAAAAATGTCCAAATGAAGTCACCATCAAGGAGATGCTCTCTCCCTGAAGACTAGCTGCCAGCACTCCTGGGCACATGGCAGCCTCTGTTGGTCTCTCCCTTCTCCTCTGGGTTTCCTTGCTTTCAGCCTCTTGCTTCTGTAGCTTTCTGTCTTTGAGTTTCATTCTCTTATAAAGGACTCAAGTAAGAGGAATAAGACCCACCCTGGGCCACGCCTTAACTGAAGTAACCTTATGGAAAACAACAGGTTTACACCCACAAGAATGGATTAAATTTAAGAGTATGCTTTTCTGGGGCCCATACAGATTCAATCCACCACAGCCCTGCACCTTCCCCCCCACCCCCCATTTTGGCTCTCTCTGAGCAACACCCTTACATTTCACCCTGCCTCCTCTCTCCATAAAACTTACCTGCTCTTTCACATTCTTATATCTCTTCTCTCTGCTTTACAGACAACTCCCTAATAAGATGTGTGTGGGTCCAGAAGCAGGCCAGGTAGGAAGAGAAGAACTGCAGAGGAATTGCTGGGAGGGACCAGGGAAGTAGGTACAAAAGTTAAGAAACAGAGAAATTAATAGCAAGGTTAATAGCTGAGAGAATCGAGAGCAGGGTAGACCAGAATTAAATAGAAAATGTGTGTTAATGAACTGAGGCCAACCCTTGCCCTATGCTATCAGGAAAGAGATTTGAGGATCGGAAAGAATCTAATAGGAGCTGGTAAGCACCATCCCAGATGGTGCAGGCACAACTACTCACAGCTAATGTGATGGCTCTTATAATGTAGACCAGGCTCAGAAGAGGTCAAAAGCTGCTTAGCACAGTAATTCGAGGACAATTTTTCTGTAAGGAGCAAGGTCAAAGGCACTTTAAAGGGAAGGCTATGCTTTCCTTAGGTGAGATCAGATTGGGGGAAAAATAATGCTCACTTCAGTGAAGTAAGTTTGCTTCTAAGGCAACTAGTAAGGAAAATAGTTCAAATCAGTGGAATGAAGTTAGAGCATCCACCATTTCCATTCCTCTTAAGACTAGAGAAAATCCTTTATTAGCCTCCTCCTAAATCTTAGTCTCTGAGTTTGCAACACACAAGAAGCAAAGGAGGAGCAGATATCTTCCTTCTAGGGGGCAGGCATGGTTTCCTGAAGGAGGGGTGTGGAATATAAACTGGGAGGCTTGAGGGGGGGAGGCAAGGAATCATCCCAGTGAGATAGACTTACTCTGAAAACCTGGAGTATAAGGCATCCTTCTTCAAGGACCACTTGTAAGAACTACCCCCACCCAGTGCCTCTCTTCCTCTGTTAGGCCCTGCTAAGCTAATCTTAGGCTTGCAGCAATAACTAACCAACCAAAACTAGAATGTAGTTAGTAGCTGCAGTCAGAAGCTAACTGCAAAATCTAGATACTCACAAACTAGGACTTTCCAGTAACAGACTCAGTAGGGTGGTAGAATGAACTTAGCAGAGATTTAGCTCATTATAATAGTAAATTCTCCACCTCTGGGCAGGATTTAGATGCCATTTCCTGTATATGCAACGTATGACCAAGCATGTTAAAGCATGTAGTGCTATCGAGCATGCACAAGACGCAACCCCTCCCCACCTGTCAATCTTGTAACCCAACCCTTTGAGCTCCTCCCCTACTCAAGCCAATTTAATGCTGCTACTTCTGCTCTTCAGGGAGGCAGATCTGAGATTTACTCTCCTGACCTCCGCCGGCTTAATGAAGTTCTTCGCCTTGCGTGATCAAACTTTGGTATGGACCCCAATTCTCTGCACCAGGCCCAAGAACCCAGGGAACTTGCATGGGTCCCCATCACTTTGCTTGGGTGAGAGAAAGAAGGAGTCATCAGCTGGGGTCCTCTTTCACTCTACTGAGCTGAGAGACTGCCTGAGCCTTCAGCAAATGAACTGAGACTTTAGCCCAGTGTGTTTTATATCTGGAAAAACTGGTAAGGCAGGAAGTATGTAGGGGAAAGGAAAGTCTTCTGAATTGCACAACTCCAGGGGGCACTCTTTCCTTCTGGAGGTGACCATGTGACTCAGGCTCATTTTTAGGGCATTGCATCTCCCAGTGATGATTGGTCAGGGTGACCATGTGACCCTATCTATGCCATTGAAAGTCAGGGCCAGGACCTGGATTCAAATCCTTAAGAAAGAGCAGTTTTTCCTCTTTGACTTAAGCCTGGAGCTGCTGAGAGCTACCAAGCTGAGGAAGGCTGCTTAAGTGAGTCCACACAAGGGAAAGCAGAGCCCTGATGGCATCATTTGAGCTGTTGAATCCAGATGGGCCTTATGTCTCAAGACCCCTGGGTTTCCAGCACTTGGGGCAGCATACCAAGGTGCCTATCTGTACTTGTCTGTCTGTCCTACTTTTATGTCCCCATCACCACCACCTATGTGCTCCTGGCTTCAGGTCGCTGGAATTCAGTTTATCATCTCCCAGTCCCTCTACTCATTTCTACTTATATGATGATCACTATCTTCCTCTTCTAGAACATTACAAAAGAAATCCTTAAATCCCCACACGAATACTAATGTCTGAAGCCAGCCCTCAATTCACATTCCCTTTTGTGTTTGGGGGCGATTTATCA